>MNCI01002752.1:388287-411108 GCA_015680685.1 Gnetum montanum | reverse complement strand
AATTTATTACCTTAGGTATAATGTTCCATGGCCATTGCGAGCTCAATCAGATCTCTTTCAAGATCCAGAAAACAAAAATCATGTTACATATGAACCATGTCGAAATGATCCAAGGTTGAATGTGCATAATAGAATGATCCTTCAAACATGGAGAGAAAACATAAAATTTCAACTGGTCATTGAAAAATATGTTGTTATTAAATATATTGCAAAATATGCAGCAAAATCTGAAAAGAAGTTAAGATGCTTTCATGATTTATTACTTTGTATTGCTGAATTTCAAAACCCTAAAGAAAACACAATGAATGCATACAAAAGACTCATGATGGATGCTGCAGCTGATAGAGACATAGGTGCCATGGAAGTTTGTCGTATGCTATATGAACTTCCATTAGTTGAATGCAGTCAACTATTTGATACTATAAATGTGTCTAGAGATATGTATAAAAGAGTTATACCAGATCTAGATGGAGATGAAGAGCTAGAACCATATACATCCCTTATTAATGCATATCAAAAGAGACCACTAGAAATGGAAGGAGTTTCATTGTTGAATGCTATGAAATATTTTACCTATATCTCGAAGAAGAGAGAGCTACCAGTGTGGAAGCCTAGACTATGACTAGTTATTGTAAGAACATTTCTAAAATTTAGAGTAGCTCCAAGAGTAGGAGACGAGAAATGAATAGATTACTATTGGACGCAATTGTTACTACACTATCCTTTTAGAGATGTCAAACACGATCTGGGAAGAAATGATGAAGAAATTGAATGAAAATGGATTTCTGTTTAACACATTTATGAATTGGAAGAGGAGACATTTGATGAAAAGTTTGAATGTGCTTGCGAGGAAGAGAGCCAGTATACAGATATTATTCTGGAAAGAAAAGATGGTATTGAATATGATTTTGAAGTACTAAATTAACATCTACTTACATGAGCTCATTTTCAACAAAGTGAACTCGAAATTCTTGGATTAAGAGATCGAGATAGACAGAATGAATGGTCAGCTAACTATCCTAGAGAGGATGTTGCAAAGATAGCTACATCTTTTGTTCATGGTCATAGATCACATGGGATAATAACACATTCAAGAAATAATGACAATCAGGTGGACATATCTTCTCTAGGAGTTTAACAGAATAAATGCTACAAGATTATCACTAGCCATTTATATATGCAACAATTCGAAATGGATGAAGTTTCTCCTCTATTGATGATTATTCAAGATACAGTAGGCACAGGAAAATCGTATCTCATTAATACAATTCATAAAGAATTTAGTTGAACTTGCTCATCGGGAAAGAATAACTTATTGGTGCTCGCCCCTACTAGTGCTACAGTGTATAATATTAATGCAACTACAGTACATTCTGCATTGAAGATTGAAATCAGAGATTACAAACCATTGGCTGCATCAACTTTGTCATCGTTGCAAAATAAATACAAATACTTAAAGTATATTATTATAGATGAAATGAGTTTCATATGTGGTAAATTGCTTAGCAACATTGACTGAAGGCTTAAGGAAATATTTCTAGATAATCATTTAGATAACTTTGGTAGTAGATCTATGATACTTATCGGAGATCTTGCATAGCTGCCACCTGTTAAAGATGTTATATCGTACATATCATCTCAGATGCATTTGAAGAATTTGTCGTTCGCATACAATAAATTTGTAACCTTGGATGTTGTGTATCGACAAAGGGATGATGATTCGCAACAACAAATATTTAGAGAAGTTTTGATGAATATATGAGAAGGAAAGATGAATGATGAGGATTATGAATTTTTAAGCTTGAGAATGCAACTTCCATCAACATTGGATGGGCAAGATGGATTTGAGGATTCTGTGCATTTTTTGATACAAAGGATAAAGTGCATATGCATAATGAAAAAATATTGCTCAAAATGTGAAAGCTAGTTGCATGGTGCATAGTAGATAGAAAGATAAATGGTGTGAAATTTTTGGATGATTTAGAAGGAGAATTGGACCGAGTAGTGTTCATTTGTGAGTATGCAAGGGTTATGCTCACTATTAATCTATGCCCAAAAGCAGGATTGGTTAATGGTGCATTAGGAGTCACTAAGAAAATAATATATAGTCCACATTGTCAACCTCCGCAGTTGGCATTGTATGTCATCATTGAGTTTGACTCCTATATTGGAGTACTGTATGATAATGAACATCCTCGACAAGTACCCATTCCACCAATCATACGTGGAGGATCTCGCCAACTACCACTTAGATTAGCATGGGCTTTAACAATACATAAGTCATAGGGAATGACATTGGAGAAAGTGTGTATAGATGTTGGTAGTAAAAAAACAACAGGTCTTACATTTGTGGCACTATCTCGAGTGAGGAGTATTGATAGTTTGAAGATATTCCCTCTGATCTCCAAAGAAAGATATATCAAGATATTTAAGGCTTTGCACCTTCAAAGTAGATTAGATGAAGAGCAATGCATTAAATCTAATGAAGAATGATCTCATTCTTTTCTGTCAACTAATTTTTACCATTTTGAATGTCAGAACATTTGTAACTATACATTTTCAATTATGCAAGTTTGTACATTGATCATTTCTACTATATTACAACATGTTTATAGTCATTCAATAAAGCATTCCATGGTCTTATAATATTTTTATCTATTATGTTTAAATCATCGTTGTAGCAGATGCTGGCAATTACTAACTTAGTTATATATTTATAATATATATCTATAAATTGTCCGAGAGAATCTTATTTATTTACAAGTAAAAAGTTCTTTGAGTAAAAAATTTCACGACTTTTAGACGAAGAACAAGATTTAAAAACCCAAATTTTCATGCCTTCTAGACGAAGAAAAAGAGTTCTATACCTCATTTTTCCTAAGGATGGGTTTTTTGAAAAAAAAAATCCATCAATTAGTGTATGCTCTCACTCTCGGCCCTCGGCTGAATTTGCATTATATATCAAAAACAACAAATTCAGCTGAGGGTGAGAGCATACACTAATTGATGGAAACTTTTTTTTTTTTCAGAAAACCCATCCTTAGGAAAAATAAGGTACAGAACTCTTGTTCTTTGTCCAAAAGGCATGAAAATTTGGGTTTTTAAATCTTGTTCTTCGTCCAGAAATCGTGAAATTTTTTACTTAAAAAACCTTTTACTTGTGAACAAATAAGATTCTCTCAGCCAATTTATAGATATATATTATAAATATATAACTAAGCTAGTTTGATTATTTTAAATTATGTGTCATTCTAGAAATTTTGCAAGTTTTAGTTTTAAAAGTCATACCAAAAATTACAGAGAAAGCCCAAAAAATTACAAAGAGAGCACAATATAATATACTATTTGCACCTCACGGGACCTGATAATTAACAGAAACTAAGCAATTCATAGAAAAAGGAAAAAGAATGAAATGAAATTGCAAGATTTAAAATTGTTGCAATGATTATAAGCTAAAAAAATTAAATGTCTTACCTTGTGTAGCTTTCAACCTCCAAAAAAACTTGTCCTTGTAATGGCTTTCAACTATCTGCAATGTTGCAAATTAAAAAGTGTGTGTTAGATTTTGGTCATGCCGCAAGTATCATACTCTATAATTATTCTTCGAAATTGAGGATTCAGATTTACTTGCCAAATTTGTGCTGACAATGCTAGGATGGACAACAACAATGTAACAATGTTGCCCTGACGTTGTCTAGCACCCCAAGGAATTCACGAAGATCCAATGGATCTGGGGCAGAAGACCTGGGGAATACACCTCAAGCAAGCAAGCATCTCATGAGTGAGTGCAGGAAAAAGCACAGCTTCTTAATGCACATGACCATGCACCTCATGGAGGGTAACCAACTCCAAAATGAGGACCAAGCAAACAAGCACACACACAACCTTGTAGAAAACATCGGTGGGAGGGAAGACGATGCACCTACAAGGGGAGGTGCCTCACCCCCAGATCCCTCANGAGGGTGTCCTATTGCTAGCTTTGTACCACCAAGCTGGGGTGGGTTTTCTAACACTTGAGAGTCACCCAAGGGTGCCTCAATGTGTTTCATGGTCCCCGAACCATGGGGAGAGCCCAAGAGAACCACCACTTTGGGACATCTCTCATAATCCTTCCCCACACAAAGAAGCGACGTCCTTGGAGCGGAGCCTAGGATAGCTTCGAGTGTACACTTCTAAATGGGTTTGGAACTTTGTCAACTCCTTAGACTCTAGGCTTGAAGGAAGGTACCAACCCCAACACTTGATACATCCTTCCATCCAATGCCTTGCATGAAACGCAAAGGCAATTGAAGGAAGCCCAAAGACTTCCATTCTCTATACGAGCAGGAGAGTCCAACCCAAAGGGCCAACGTCTCTAAGGCGTCCCCTAGATCCATCCCTTCTGAGGACCTAGAGACATATCTTCTTGTGTAAGCCCATTCTTATGCAAGAAGATAGCTCCTCTTCCACAAGTCTCGTCGAGTTCCTTTGTGAATGGCATCTCAGCACCCATTGATTTTTTTGAGGGCTCACCAGGGCCACTACCCATGGTGAGGGACTTGGGAACATCACACCGAGAGGGAGGACATGCTCCGAAGAGCCATGTCTCCGCAAGCAACTCATGCTTTCTAGAACTCCATGTTTTTCTACTTGCATCGAGACCCATGGAGTCTCACCTATGCAACCATCTAAGCACTGATTCCACATGCATCGGTACCATGCACATTCTCTTTTTCTCATCATGTTTGTTCAAGCTGGTATGAAGGGAGTCAAGCACGTTCTCCCTTACAAACAAGGTACAAGAGCAGATCTTTTGAGCTTGAACTTACCATCTGCAGACACTAGCATCACATGCCTCAATTCATCATTCATCATTCCATAGTATCCCAACGAGAGAGAAGATCCAAAAATCTATTTGGAAACTTATCCAGGAGGCTAACATACAACAAGCCCCAACAATCATCAACACCTCTTGTGATTGTCCAACATCAAGAATGCCTACTCGAATGTTAGAACAAGGGAGGGTCAATTGAGTAGCCAACCCCATGACAATCCTCCATCTCCTGTCTCATATCAGTCATAAGCACAACATCGAATGAAACCATAATATCCCATTCATGGAGAAGGGTCACCCACATTTGCCACATGCAAGCTATCCTTCCCACACCAATTTATGGGACAAGCACCATTTTCTAAACACTAGGTCTAGGAATGAATACAAAGTCACCTCTGAGAGTAACCATATCATGAATTCTCCAAGGAACATCAACATTCTTAGAATTTGCATTTCCCCACTATATCAAGAACGACTGCCAGTCTCATGATCAACACCTTTCAATAGATTTTGCACTTGCAGGAAGGATCCTCTTTGGGAGGTTTCTTCCATATGTAAGTATAGCAGCCTAGCTACACCTTACCCATCATACATGCCCAAGTAGTCAATATGGCCAATAGAACCATATCGTGGAACTGTCACCAGTTGAGGGAAGACATGGGTTCACAAGTCTTACCTAATTTCAATTTTCCCCTTGAGAACAACTCGAGACACCAAGCAGTTCATCCCCTTCTATTTCATCTTGGGAGATCTGGGTTTTGTTTCATACATCCCAGTCCAGCCCAATTACATCAATTTATGGTGGACAAGGCCACACCACTACCTATTATCATTCAACCCGAACAATAAACTAGGTCAACAACAACATCTTGCCCATAGGAGGACCAAGTCCTCAAGATATTTTTACATGGAATGGGCTTTCATCAACATCATTTACAACTCAAACACAAAATGATTCATCCCTAGAGGGTTTACAATAAGGATGGTCTACCAAAGAACCCCAACAAGGAAGTTCCTTTAACGCCTCCAAAACTAAAAGAGTACACAAGATCATGCCTTGCTTACACGAAGAGTAATATGTATCTTTAATTTACATCAATAACACGATCTCACAAAGGAGGTTTCATGAATTTCACTAGGGTAATAACATTCTGTCTCTGAGAACAAGCCCCATGAGTTCACGAACATGGGACCACAACTAGGAACAAGTCCCAAACATCAACTGCTTATAGGAGACAACTGTCTCAATACCACCTGCGTTATTATTTCAAGAACTGAAGAGGGCATCCATTGAGATGAAGAATGATCCCTCATAAAATTAAGGATTCACCAAGTAATATCCTGATCAACTCTGCTATCCCACCAGGGAGGTAAGAACACCAACATGAATTAACATCACACCAGAGACATGGGACAATACATTAGCGAGGGACTGTGTAATACGTCAATGTACATAAGGGACAGAGTACATGGGACAATTCAGCAAGATACCATAGCCTATTAGGCACAGTGAGTCCCCTATCATGGAATCACACCATAGACCATGAAGGCACCAATCAGTCCCAATCTATGAGAGCGCATCATAGCTCTCCAAAGCACCAAAAGCAATTTGTCACGAAAGCCCACCAACATGCACAAATCATTAGAAGCCCCCAATCATGAGAGCATCGGCTCAAGTGTTTTGAGCACATTCAAGCCCACCAAGAGAAATCACAATTTTTGTATCTGTGACATCATTTATTCAAGGATGGACCACCATCCCAATGTTTGGACTACTGCTCCATGATCGCTTCCAACATGGAAGAGCAAGTCTAGGTGCCAATAACCAAAACTCGACTCAAATCCACCACTAAACACCACATTGATTTGAATTTCAGTCACCATCGATCATCTATGGACAAGATCTTTACCAGTCTTGGAACACAAGAGAATGTGTTCCCAAGATTTGTCCTGTCTCAAGGACGTTCACCAAGCACATTCCATCCAGGCATGCCAACATCATCAAGAGCACATGGCACCAGTTTAACAGCATAATGGACAAGGACATGCCCTGGTCTGTTCATTACAACACTGTATCCAATTGAAGAGTTTCCCATGATGTTTTCAGTAGGATTATACATCAAGGCACAATGGCCATTTACAACATATAACAAGGGTGCTTCAAAACAAGCACTAGGAAAACACCATACATCAAGCTTGGCCTTGTCATAGTGTGTGGCATAGGCCTACAACCAGGAGACAACTGAGTCACATAGGAAATACATCCAGCACTTTTGAGTGCATACAATCGAATTGAGAATATCACAAGGATACATTTCACACACCCAAGGATAGGATTACATTCATATATGGGAACATACATGGTATTTGGGAATGCTACCCAAGCCTAAAAGGCTATAGGATTTAGGCCACCAAGAGCATACCATGAAGAACCATGCTGTTTTGAGAGAAACCTGTCTCTATCATGAAGCATAAACAATCATCTGTCATTGTACCACTATCTCAAAAGATACATGATCTACCGTTGCACTAAACTCACTGTGCGGGTAACATTGAACAAAAATGATTCGAGACACAAACGCAACGATCAAATAACGAAACACACCAATTGAGTATCCACCATCCTGCCATAGTGGAACCTCTTTGCATTGCTCACTCTTGGACCACCAGTATCTGGCATGGCCAAGGATACCATTTCATGCCATCTGCTAAACCAATATCTGTAGGGTCCAAGACAGATCACCATCCTCTGTTAGTGCTCCCCCAGCACTGAGAGGCAAACAAATCATAATGTACCTACTAATCCATCATAGCCAAGGTACTGATAAATCCGCAACCCAATGTTGGGATTTTGAGATCGAATAATCAGTTCATGAAGGTCTCAAGAGCACATATCTTTCCCATAGACATAGTGCTCACAAAATCAATTAAGGTCACCACTGGTTGCATCTCTGTACCCATGCTACCTACAAACACTAAGACACAAGCTTAGAAATATAGAAGTTAGAAGGAACACGATTAGCACATTAGCCTCATACACAACCATCAAGCATGATCATATAACAAGGTCATATCACTCTTGCACATCATAAAAATCAAGACCTCAGCAACATGCATAGAGCTCAATCATGCAAAACATTGATGAATAAATTACATCCTCACTCGAACAAACAATTTCATCATGAGGCACACCAAGAGAGAGATAGCACACTCTCAGACTTTCAAGATTCATACACAACAATTATTCCCAGTAACTAACACTAGCCTCAACTAGGACCAAAATCTCAACACAATCGTATGAGTCATGGGCAATAGACAATCGTCATCTCAACCAAAAAATAAGGTGGAAGACAAAGGTCTATCCAACAACAAGTTTACATCAAACCAATTCTCGCAACAACAAGTAACATCACAAAGGATGCATTCACAAGAAGACTCTCATCAAAAGAGATTTGGTCTCAACAAGAACCAACAATAGGATGACCCACACAAGTAGTCTTCAAATTAGAGTGACCAAGAAATGTCACCAATCAAAATAGTGATGCCACGAGCATAAGGGCAACACCACCAGCTCAACAAAGGAGCACAACTCACAAGGATCAACAATAAGGGCAATCATGCCTCATGCACAAGAAGTTGTCAAACAAGACAACAACCATTTGGCTTTGGGATGACACAAACAACCACTGCATCCCCAATGTTTCCAACAATAAGTCATCATACCACGTAAAACATTAAGCCTTGCGTTACGAATGATAGAAACAACCAAGATACGCATATAGAATTTGAAAGTGCAACCAAAAAGACATGCATACATAAATAGACAAACATACAATTGTAAGCACGAACGTACGAAGTCTATCGACAACGGTCTTAGTCCACCCAGAACAAGGCTCACCAAGAGCACATGTCCAAAGGACCTCCATCCTGAGGTACATGGGAACCATCTTGTTCCAATTTGTATTTTCCCATACTCATTGTATCTAGGATGAGTGGGAGTGCCAAGGATCTCATATCCTACATGATTCAACAAATGCCATCTCGAAACATGTCATTTGGGTGGAAACCGAGCGGAGACTGGGTCCAATTCATCCCAAATGAATCACTGGAGACCTGAGATGAGAGCTCCTTGAGCAACAAAATTCCTGAGTTGCCAGTAAAACTCCTCTCAACCATATCGCATACAATCACAACAAGTCCAACCACAAGTACACAAGTGGAGGACATCATCACAACGCCATTGTTTATATCCTCACGGAGAGCAACATACATCAGTTGCTCACAATTTCTCATCTGTCCCCTCATGAAGAGCAGAGAACATTTCCATCAGGCAACTCTTCAAAAATACATAAGGATATGATCCTAGATCACCTAGGTATCAATCCGAAGGGGCCATTAACCAAACAAGCTCAATGGAGTAACACAACCAAAGAGCACAACCATATCCCAACACAATTTCAAAACACTCTGATACCATCTATAACAACGTTGCCCCGACGTTGTTTGGCACCCCAAGGAATTCACGAAGATCCAATGGATCTGGGGCGGAAGACCTAGGGAATACACCTCAAGCAAGCAAGCATCTCACGAGTGAGTGCAGGTAGAAGCACAACTTCTTAACACACATGACCACACACCTCATGGAGGGTAATCAACTCCAAAACGAGGACCAAGCAAACAAGCACACACACAACCTTGTAGACAACATCGATGGGAGGGGAGATGATGCACCTACAAGGGGAGGTGCCTCACCCATAGATCCCTCATGATTTGGTACATGGTGTGGCCTGGCACCATACCAAAACTATCCAGTCTTGGCTGCCTACATATCTACAACCACCATAGAATCAAGGCCATGTAGTTCTCCACGGAGAAGAGGGGAATGAAGAGGACTTAGAGAAGAGAGTTGCAATAGGAGAGTGTCTTGTTGCTAGCTTGGTACCACCAAGTCGGGGTGGGTTTTCTAACACTTGAGAGTCACCCAAGGGCACCTCAATGTGTTCCATGGCCCCCGAACCATGGGGAGAGCCTAAGAGAACCACCACTTTGGGACATCTCTCACAAACAATGTCAATTTGCGATTTCAGATGGAGCTTTGTTGATAGCATCCATAGAAACATCAACTACATGTATACATATGTATCATACATAAGCAAAACAAAACCGTATGAGTGTAGTCTTCCCCAAAGGAGATTGGCTTCCATGTGCTAGTTTGTTGGTGCCATAGGCAGAAATGCAAGCGTATTTGTTCTTGCTTAACTTGAGATTTAAGTTTTTAGGATCCACCACAATGCAATGGTGAGCCTACAAGTGAATGAATAATAATAAAAATGGTTAGCTTGGCTAACGTTAATATTGTTTACATACCTCACATATTGTGTTTACTATAATAAGAAACTTTGACTCAAAGGAAAGCATGTAAGTAAAAGAAAGACCAATGAAGAGATAATGTACAAAGATGGTCCCTGAATTGGTGGTTTGGCCAATTTTGCAAAGGGAGGAGTGGTTGTTGTAGAGGTAGTGACTTACCACAGACTTGACAAACGATTCGTGGCCGTTGTGAGCGACGTAGAAGCAGCAGTAGTAGCAGCATCCTGCATGTGTTGCTCATTGCTGTCCTTGCCATAGAAGTGGCTGTAATTTATTTTCCCTCCATGTTTGCCCTTTCACACATTCAATTCGATATAGACCTGCATTTAATTCAAGAGAGTTTCAGAGAGTTTGAAGCAGATGCAGTAGTTGAGAATAAAGCACTTGATATCCTTCCATATCATATATTTGAAGCCATAAGATTAAAAAATGAAGTAAAAGGAAAGGAAATGTGTTAACAATGTTTCAGTCTACAATGAAACGTTTGCCCAGCAAGTGATGGTAACTGTTCATGGGTGCCGGTGTTTTGAAACGGGATCTGGTTTCCGCAACAAAAAAATGTGGAACTTTAAGAATCCGTTGTGTTTCTGGCAACATAGGTCTATCAGTGAAATAATTAATAAATAAACATGGAAATTTCATTGAATTTGGATACAGGGGAACACTTATATGCTAAGATCACTATCATCAACAGTTGCTTGGTGAAACCTGTGGATGCAAAAACTAACTCCCTACCAATAAGAAGAAATACTATTTGCTCTGTGAACTGGTCATACAACCAGTAAAGTTTTAGCGGATGTGCACTTGTTTTTATTGTGAAACTGAAATTGAAAATTTTCTCATTACATATGTATGGAAAACCTTTGGATCTGTTGATACCATTTTAAAAAGTTTCTTGATATCATTTTATGTACAGAGTTGCCTCGTGCTTTGTTTAAGCTAAAACTTATGCTGTCCAGAAATATAGTGCACTAGATCTGCATGTTGTCAAATGAGATTCTTTGCCTTTTAAAACTATGTTTATTTTGAAAAATTGAAAAATAATTGTCTCTGACATTGAAATGATATTAGAAATCTAAAAAAAATTTAGAATGAAACATGTTACTGAAAACAATAGTTTCTTCTACTTCTAAAATGTCTTTATATGATCCAGAATGTTTCTGATGCATTTCTTTTGAAAGTGGTAACAAAAATATTCTTGGTTTATGTTCCGGTTTTACATTTTCAAATATGGTGATATGGTTGTAGCTTTTATGTTAACCAGGTTATAACATAATTTGTTCCCAGGTTCCAGCACGTATTGATAAACTTATTTCTGACCAGCAATATTATGCTGCTGCACAATTGTATTTGCATTCCACATCAATGCTTGAGCGAGAGGGAATTCAAGGGGTTAGTATGTTTTTTGCTAAAGTATTCATATTTCTAGCAATCTTGGAAATCGTTTATCTGTTTAAAGAGTTGGAAGCAATGACATTGTGTTAGATTTTGAGTTCAGGCCTATCTACAATGACAAATTTTATGATCGGAAATCAAAACTGGCACAACAGATTAGCATGATGGAAACAAAACAAACCACACATTTGAAGCAATAGTAAAAAAGTAAGAAACTGAGAGTAAGTTTTGAACCACTACCAAATTGGGATACCTGGAAACTTTTGGAAAAGGCTAGTGACTAATATTGTTAGCATTGCGATCTATTCCTACAATCACTCCCTTAATGCCAACATGAGGAACAAACTTAGGAATAGATTTGTTAACTTGGATTCTATTTCAAAATGTGCACTATTCAATTGTGTGCAACATTTAAGATATACATGCATACCAATACATTTGGGCAAAGGATTAGCAAGGACAATTCATCTTGCAAGATTGCAGTGAACCCACAAGAACAATCTTTTCTGTGAAACCAATAATGAACCTGCAAGAATAACATATCTTGTAAAACTAGCCACAAGCCTACATGAACAATCCTCCTTGCAAAAACAATAATAAACCCGTGAGAATAAGAAGTCTTGCAAACATTGCAGAATCTGCAAGAGCAACTCATCTAGCAAACACAACAATAAACCTTGCAAAAACAATATGTCCTACAAAACAACAACAAACTTATAAGAGAAACTTATCTTGGGAAAATAACAATGAACCTTGCATTAACAATTTGTTCTACAAAGCAGCAGCAAACCCACAGGAAAAACTTGTTCTATTTTCGCAAAATAACAATGAAAGAAAGGAACCCTCAAGAGAAACCCATTCTAAGAATCATATATATCACTAATCCAACCATAAATTTTTCTGATCTACAATTAGGAGCCACTGCTTTCAATATGGCTTCCAACCACACACTCATTTCCTTCATTTTTTTGTGTTGTTATCATAGCTTACAACTTCTACAACTATGGCCGCACTACATACATTTGCAATGCTACCAACTTCATTGTCATGTTGCAATACTCCAAGTTATGGTAAATTCCCCTAGAACAACAATATTGTTCATCATTAGCCATGGCATAATTTCACATTCAACGCTACCAAAACCATTGAGATGACTGTGCCCTTATTGTTGAATTGCTTTACTTGTTGAAATTGTTGCTCACTAGATCCAAAGACCATGCATATTGTTAATTTCATCATTTTTGCTTGATGAGCCTATAACATTCATATCTTACCTTGCCACTATGCATGGGTTTCTTGTTTATTGGCATGAAACCCACATCTGTCAAACATTTTTATAGACTACGAATGAAACCAGCCTTTGCATGTGTGCACCTAGCATCAACTCAAATATGATGAATTACTTGATAAATCTACATTTAGCATACTTCTACTTATTGCTCATACCTTTATTGCTAGTGTTGAATTACTGTTAGGGCCCATTGGCAATATCAAATTAGCATACTTCTACTTGTTTTTCATACCCTCATCGTTGTATAAGCTTTGATACTACTATTAGTGCCCATCAACAATAATAAATTTTGTGATCGGAAAGAAAAATTAGCATAACAAAAACAAACCAACCACACATCTAAAGCCATAAAGAAAAGGGAAGAAATTGAAACTAGGTCCCTAGTCCCTACCAAAGTAGCACAAGCACTCAAGTAATCAATTCCATTACCTTCCATCTCAATTTATATATGTGGTTTGTTACAAGCTAACCCAAGGTTCTTTGAACTTAGATATATTCTCTGATTGTCTAGAAACTCTAAGAAAAGTCTAGTGACTCTTATTGTTGACATTGCTATTTTTTCCAACATTTTAGAATCTATTCATGATGACATTTAAAATAAAATTTCTGAAAACATATAACATATATATGTTTGTTATCTCCAATTGATAAGAGATTTTCAATCACTAAGGTGGAGACAAACATTAAATTTATTCTTTTCATTTTTAGGAAAATTAATAATTTACCAGGAAATCGTGTATTTCAGCACACATGGTTTTAGCAATTTGATTCCAACCAGAGTGGGATCCTTTTAGCATCTTCACTATTTTTTTTTTGTTCCACTGATTCATTGCAATTGGTTATTCAATTGCCACTGTGTTGATAGTTTCTGATAAAAAAATTCCTCCCCCATCAATTTAGCATGTTTGAGAATTGAGTCAGATGTCCAAATTCAAAGTAGCTGGAAAGAGATTGTTAAGCAAGTATGGTTTCCTTGTTGACCTTGCAAAGGCTTTATTTTCTATGGGTTTTGTCTTTGGTGAGAAAAGGTTTCTGTGTGGACCTTGGAGGTGTTTGCACTTTGCAGTATCTTTCCATGCTTTGCTTGTTTTTTCATGCATTTATCATACCTTATGTCTATAAAAGTTACTTGTTATTCTCAAGACGATGGCTAGAAGAAGCTCTAAATGACAACAGAGAAATTTCTTTTTAGTTTTCATTGACAAGTACGTTGAGGTTCTATGCCATTTATGTGTTCATTAAAATGCTGCTGGTTCTGTTTCTATTTGGGAATCACTAAAACCTGAAATAGGTTTTTGAGTTGATCCTATGCATCATTACTTTCTTCCAAAGTCTGGTTATAGTTTCCTCAAATATGGTAACAAAAAATGGTTCAATAGATGACTTGTAGTTTCCTCTTTCCTCAAACATTGAATATTGACAAAGGTACATGAGAATTTTTGGTAAATAGCTTAATTTGTAGGGTGTTAGGCCCCCAATCGAAGACCTGACTAGAAAGTAAAATGTTGTACCAATAACAAGATTTTTGAACAAAAATAGTGCATACATATAACATAAATAGGTTAACATTAACAAAAAATAGCAATAAATGAAAAAGTTAGGGTCATCACTTGGAAGCTGAATACTCATCCTACCAAGTGGGGTTATGGGAGGAGCAGTAGATGAGTGAAAGTCTAACAAATTTTTAAGTTGTTGTATTTAGGCTTGAACCTAGGTTTTATGACCTCAAAAATGAGCATCTTACCATCATTTCAGATGATGACCTCTCAATAAATGGACAAGTATGAAACATAAAATCTCAAAAGATAATAACTTATAGTAACGTGGAGAACTAGTCCTAGACTTTAAATGCTGGTCACCAAGTCCAAGATTTAGTTGTATCAACTATTACATAATCAGATATTAATAATAACTTTGTTAGCACCTAATCTAACGTAGTGCAATTTTGTATCCAAGTTTATTGGAAATTGGTATTGGAGTGCAATATATAGATGAATACATACTTGTATGAGTTGACTTTATCATCATAGCTTTATCGCAACTACATGGAGTTGGCCATACAAGTTCTTTTATACTATTCTCTTCTATTAAGATCAAATAAACCTTAGTACCCAAATCTTGGATGTCTTTCTTTATTCAAGCAAACCAAGTATGCTTTGGTTTCCCTCTTTGTTGGTTCCCCTCAACATTAATAAAATGACCTCTTCTAATAAGAGCATTCTCTAGCTTTCTTGTCATATGACCAAACCATCTAACCCAACTTTTCTTAATTTTCTCATCTATGGGTGTTACTCCCAAACTTCCTTGAATATATGAGTTGATTTGATTTTTCTTTATTACATTGAACATCCATCTTTGCATACACATGTTTGCCACATGCACACATTGAGCTTGATGCTTTTTGATAGGTGAATATTCCACACCAGAAATGATCATAGGTTTGATAATAGTTCTATAGAACTTACCCTTTAGCCTTGCAAGGATTCTTCCATCATAAACCATACCATTATCTTCTTACCATTTAGTCTATCCTACTTTAATTTTGTTCATCACATCATTGTTAATCTTGCCATTCACTTGAAGGTTACCAAGTAGTTTAGCCTTTTTCTTCAAATAGGTATTAGCTATTGCAAGATTGTAGGCTAGTGCAAACTCAAGAATAGACATCCCCATCTCATTTCTCCCTCCAATGTTGTGCCCTCCATTCACCTTCTTGTAACTTGTTTTAGTTTCTCCTTCAATAATAATACATTTACGTTTTTGTATTTGTCATAGAAGTCCATCCAAAGCATCCCAAAAGGTCCTCTTAATATAATCATCCATGGCAACCTAAGGAGCATAGACACTTAGGATGATAAAAAATTTCTTACCAAGACAATCTTAATGGTCATGATTCTATTACCCCTTAAGAGTATTTTTCATCACTTTATCTTTCATCTATTTATCTACTACTATCCCTATTCTATTTTGAAAATTGTCTCTCCCTCCACAGCAAAAGAGCTTAAATCCTTTATCAATGTCTTTTTCTTTCTTTCCTTTCCACTTAGTTTCTTGTAAGAAAACTATATTGACTCTTCTTCTCTTCATCAAATCCATAATTTCATTAGTGTTTTCTATTAACAAGCCAATGTTCTATGTAGTGAACCTTAAACATTGGTATCTTTCGTGGGTCTTTTGATGGGCTAGCTTCTTTACCTACACACCTCCTTCATGTGGGAACCCTTGCATATTTGACACAACAACTAGGTGCCATTATTGTATGTTGCTTTTGGTGAATGTTGTAGCAAGCCCTTGCTCATTTCTTGTTGCAGATGGGCCATTTCACTGTTGTGCATTGCATTGAGTGAACACCCTAGCATAAGGAATGTGCTGAAAAGAACTCATCTAGACGAAATGCTAGATGTTTTACAGGCAACCCTCCTCCTTTACCTAGGCTTTGGACTAGTCATGATGGAGTTATGGGCTTACATGGTACTTTTTAGTGGTTTAACATTAAAATCTCAAAATTTAGGACTCAAATTAATAAACTATTTATAGATTTATACTCTACATGTAAAATTAAGTTAGTCCACCAAATTTGAATGTAATTTGACAATTTTAAAAATATGATGTAAGTTTATTAATTAATTTTTTTAATAAATTAAAAATTCCAACAAAATGGCAAAATAAATTATGGATCCTATTTGCATTAATTTTAAAGTATTATTCTAAAATAATTTTGGACTTTACCATTCTCAACTGTCAATAAAATTATAATTTTCTATTTCAAAATCATAAATATTTTTCTATTATAGACCATGCATTAAATTAAAATTTCATTTCCTTTCGTAGAAGTGCTATCTCTATATTTTGTTTGTTCCATTTTATTTTAGAATATTTTCTTGATAACAAAAAAATGATTAGCCAAAGGATAGAAACAAGGATGCAAGTAGACATATCAATGGAGTTTAATGTGAGCCATAATTTATATATGGTTTTTTCCTACCATTGATTTTTTATATATTTAATTTTTTGTGGGGGGTTGGGTGGTTTGATAGGCTGGTGCATTGCAAGAAGTTTGCTTTGAGCATTCAAAGCTACGAGGAAACCTCTTTTATAGAGTTGTGGAAGACCTGCATAATTATCTCTACAACAAGGGAGAGTACAAGTATGTCAAAATAGTTTTCCATTTTGTTGACTGTATTAATTAATTGTCCCATGTAAATTTAATAATTTCCATTTTGTTATCAAGAGAGTTTGCTGGTAGCACCATATGAGATTTTATATGGCAAGCCATGTAGAGCACCTTTATGTTGGAATACTATGGAAGATTGCCAATAGGTGAGCACAAACTTGGTGAGGCAGACCACAGAGTAGGTTTGAGAGATTCAAGATAGATTAAAAGCTACACAGGATAGGCAAGCAACATATACTAATCAATGTCAAAGAGCACTAGAGTTTGCAGTAGGGGATCATGTATTTCTTCATGTTTCTCCCCTAAAATTCCTTACACAATTTGGCTGAAAGGGTAAATTGGCTCTTAGGTACATTGGCCCTTTCAAGGTGCTAGAGAGAATTGGGAGAGTGGTCTATCAAATAGTATTACCTCCTCAGTTGGCACATGTACATGATGTGTTCCATGTATCTATGTTGCGACGTTATGTTCTTGATGAGCATCATGTGATTGATCATTCAAGGATACCACTACAGTCTAATGTCAATTATGTAGAGCATCCAATAGAGATGTTGATCACATGGTATGACAACTATGCAGTAAATTTGTGCCTATGGTCAAGGTTTTATGGAGTAGACATGGAGCTTTAGAGGCTAGCTAGGAGGTGGAGACTAAAAGGTAAGTAGCTCATCCTGAGATCTTCTGGGAGGAAGATTCTCAAATAGGAGAGAGTGTTACATCCCTTTTGGAGACATTGGATATGGTAGTATGCTTATGATTTATATATTATGTGTATAATCTCAGTGGGTTATCAAAGATGAGTTAGTTTGTTATGATTGTGCTTTATCTGTTATGATGCTTTAGCCTTTATGTTATGATTATGATGTCTTTACATGCTTAACTAACATGATTATGCACACTAGCTCAATGTGATGTGTTAGATATGTCATGTGGCTAACAAGGATGTTGGATTGGGGCACAAGATCAACCATCTGGTATGTGTTTATGCTTTTTGTGTGGTTTTAGTGTTTATGCATTTGAACTGTAACATTATGTTGTGTGTTGCTTGGATGTGATTTTAGCATGTAGATGTATAGAGCATTTGATAGGGATCTCATAGGTTCAAACATATTTTGATTTGGAGTCCCAATGTTTCTGTTATGCATGTTTGAAATGTGGAGTCTTAGTTAAGAAGGAAAAAAAATGAACTCATAAAAATGTTAGTTTTAAAAAAAGTAAAAGTAGAATCGTGTTTTGCACATGACATGCGTAACAAAAAAAAAGTAACTTTGATGTATAAGGCACATATATACATTATGCATATACAAAAAAAAACACCACCATCTTTCTTTATTTTGGCCATTGCCTATGCATCCTTCACCCATAGAATTTGGGTTTCTATTTTTTTTCTTCTATTTGTACGAACAGAAACCAAGTTTGAATTTTTTCTTCCCTACTTTCAGTTTTCTTCTATTTTCCACTCTTTTCTGAAATTTTAGCTATGTGAAAGGACTTTGATGCTGTGAACTTAGATTTGAGATTGCTATGATCAAATCTACATGGATACAGAACTTGTTTGAAGTAAAATGGAGTCTTGCCATATTTCTAAGGATTTTATGCTTGTTTTGGATTTTTTGCTTCAACAATTTTGATTGATGGGTTGTCTTTACCTTTTCCTTTTATTTTTATGCTAGATTAGTGTATATGATCATACGATGTGGCCATGTGGGGCAGATAGTTAAAAGATTGAGTTTGGATATATTGTTTTGCAAATTGCCCAAAATTTTATAGTTTTAGTTGTGGTTGTTTATGAATAAATATGCAATGTATGAAATGATGTGGACTTGTGGAATATTAGATGTGATGTTGATGAGACTAGCATGATTGAAATATTATATTTTATGAGCATGCTTTTGCATTGGAGTTTCTTGGAGCTTCAATTCTCATTGGCAATCATTAAATATTATTGTTTATTATTTTATTAATTGAATTCTAAATGCACATAACTTTGTTTCCAGAAGTCTAATGGAGGTGAAATTAGTATCATTGGAATTCTCTTTTGATGTACCTTTTATTTGTGGAATCTTTTTCCCTTTTAGCATCTATCATCTTGGAGTTACAATAGTGGTTATTTTCATGAAATTATAGAGAGTTCAAGAAGTATGGTTGTGGCATGAAATTTTGTTATGTCAACTTATGGTATTATTTTCATGGAATAAGTGTGACTACTAGGTGTGGATATATGTGATCATGTTATGTTTATTTTGGATTTGTTGTGCTTGTGTTATGTTCACTTAAGCTAACTTGAATTGGTACGTGTCTTCGCAATGATGTTTGTAGTGGTTGTTGGTGGGAAGTGCTACCATAAGAGTGTGGGCTAGTTGATGATGAGGCACTATGGAGGTAGTTATGGATTAACCCCCATTATGATGCATTAGTGAGACTCTTGTCTTGAGCCTCATCTTAAGAGTGGGAGAGCATAGGTGTGTTTGTTCCTACAGTTGGTCCATGGCATAGGTGTGTTCATCCCTATAGCTAGTCCTCTAGAAGGCTAGTGGTTGTAGATCATAGGTTGACGAACCATAGCACCCATTAGGTAAATAAAAGACTAATAAAAGACCTACACACAATGACTAATTATGAGTACTCATGACAACATTTCACATGCTACATTGAGTGTGGATATGCAAGCAACTACATGGGAAGGTGTATATGAGGGTATTGGTTTGTGGATCATAATGATGATAATATATCATATGATTGATCTATGATTGTGTGGTCCATGTGTTGCTTGATGGTATGGTGTGTGTATGAATGCATGAACCTTATAGTGAAAATACATGCGATGTTGTGCAATGGATATATGATTGTTTATGTTTGATAGTGACTATATTTGTGATTGTATATTAGCGATCTATTCACTCTAGTAGGAATTATGCTAGTATGGTGTGTGGTATTGTATGTGTATGTGTCACTTATAGCATGTGTGAGATTGATAGTTGATGTAGGTTGCCTTGTACCTCATTCCTCTCCTCTAGTGCAACACTTGTTGACCATCTAGCAGGGGAAGTGTGAAGGCTTCCAACTCAATTTTATACTAACTTTATTCAGTTACAACTGGAAGTTGTAGGGGTGCAAGTGTGCACTGAGAGAGTAGAGGAGAGGGAAATCTTTGGGGATTGGTTGATGTATATTTCCATGTATAGTATTGTGGAATGTTCATAATTGTATGATCTTCATTGTACTCTTATGTATATGATGATGTTTATGTTTTGCATCCTACAAGAGCAGTACAAATATTTTTTGGTTTACGTAGAGATATGTAGTTTTATAAATTGAAATGTATGCTTAGTCTTTGGTTTGGAATGAATTTTTGTGCAATTTGACCTTCCATATTATATATATATATTGAGTGGTTTATACTTAATGTATTTTCATGCATAATTAGTTTCCAATTTGTCATGCTTCCATTATGTCATTATTAGCAATCCTAAGCATCACTTCATCCTAGCTAGGAGTGGTAGGGTAGGGTGCTACAACCATTTATGCACCTCCAAATCTTATGTGACAACATAAGCATTATGATAAATGAAAATAGGAATGGAAGCAACACCTTGCATCCTCATGAATTTGATTACAAGAAGATGGTAATCCTCTTGCCCTTTCTTTTTTTAAAAAACATTTCAAGAAAAAAACTATTATTGCAAAGAAAAATATTTACAAAGAAATGGGAAGGCAAAAAAGGCCATTCCCAAAAAACCAAACATTGGGTGTCCTAGACCCAGGGATGGTCGCCTAGAACAACCAAAGATTTTCAGGCTACATGACATCCATAGTAACACTAAAACTATACCCAAACAATAGCAAAAAAAATCGAGGCAAAAAACACCAAGGGAAAGCTATGACATGAAGAAAGAAACCAAACCCAGATAAACAGTTGATGGCTAGGACCCTATCCCAACAACCAATAGAAAACAAAAGAAAACCAAACAAAAATATCGAGAGGCCTAGCCCCCCCCCCCCCCAAACTCGTAAGGGTGGTAGGACATCTAGTCACAATGAAAATTCAATGATAGCTTGGAGTGTAGGGTGTCTAGTTACACACGATGCTCCTCAAAGTCCACAAAGGTGGTTGCCTCTAGAAAAAGCTTAAAGGCTTTCATCTTCCTAGCCTGGGAGATGGTTGACCCAACCCTGTCGAGGTGCAGTTTTGCTGAGGCAAGCCTAATGTAGTGATGAAGCTCCTACGAAGAAACCACACAATTAATTTTCATCCACATATATGGAAATTTTCCCATGCACAGCTAGATAATGGTATTAATCTTACGAGCCCACATTAATTGTTCTTATTGTTCAATGTATTCCTGGGGCTCACAAGCTCTATGCTCATTGACTTCCTACTCTAGTGCTTTTTGATGCCGCTCTTCCTTTTACAGCTCCTCCCTGATATCCTTTCTAAGTTGCTCTTTGAGAGTAGCTTGCGCCTTGGCATTCTTGAAACACCACAAAAATTTTAGCAACACTTCCAGACAACTTTAGAGCCTCTGAAATGGCTTCAAGCAGCCCACCATGGAGCAAGCAAGGTTCCCCTAGTGCCCACAAATCACAACGGCAAGTCTCAGTATCAAGAATCATCCATTTTAAGGTCAAAAAGTGCAATTTTTGCTAAGTACAATGTGCTTGCATTGTGCTTACGCTGCAAAACGTAAGGATCAGCGTCACGAAATTTTGGGGCCCCGAAACTAAGTCAAAATAGGCCGAAATCAAGCACAAGGACCCCCGTGACCTTCGCTAAGGTCCCTAGCAGTTTCCAGCCTTCAAAAAAATCAAAATTCGGGCCTTAAAAGAGGTGTTTTCGGTTGATTATGCTGTGGCTACATTTTCTTACGCTACAGAGCGTAAGGATGCATAATCACTCCTCATCGCGTGAACACTATTCACTGTGTAAATCACTATTCATCGCATGAATCACTATTCATCGCATGAACACTATTCACTGCGTGAATCACTATTCATCGCGTGAACACTATTCACTGCATAAAACACTATTCACCGCGTGAACACTATTCACTGTGTAAATCACTATTCATCGCGTGAATACTATTCACTACGTCAACACACTATTCATCACACAAACACTATTCATTGAAGTTTCAGAAAATTCCAGAAAAGTTTCAGAAAATGGCAAAAGATCCTCAGCATCAGCAACTTCTGGAAAATCAAAATTTGGGCCTTAAAAGAGGTGTTTTCGGTTGATTACGCTGTGGCTACATTTTCTTACGCTGCAGAGCATAAGGATGCGTAATCACTATTCATCAGCGTAAAACACTATTCATCACGTGAATACTATTCACTGCGTAAATCACTATTCATCGTGTGAATACTATTCACTGCATCAAACACTATTCATCGAAGTTTCAGAAAATTCCAGAAAAGTTTTAGAAAATGGCAGAAGATCCTCAGCATCAGCAACTTCTAGGAAATCAAAATTCAGGCTTTAAAAGAGGTGTTTTCGGTTGATTACACTGCGGCTACATTTTCTTACGTTATAGAGCATAAGGATGCGTAATCACTATTCATCAGCGTAAAACACTATTCATCACGTGAACACTATTCACTGCGTAAAACACTATTCACCACGTGAACACTATTCACTGCGTAAAACACTATTCTCTGCATGAATACTATTCACTGCGTAAAACACTATTCATCGCGTGAACACTATTCATCAACTTCCAGAAAATTTCAGAAATATTTCAGAAAATGGCAGAGAATTATTAGCATCAGCAACTTTTCAGA
>MNCI01002752.1:373282-388084 GCA_015680685.1 Gnetum montanum | reverse complement strand
CAATTCTGAGAAGGATAGAATCTGCAATCCTTGGGCGCTTGGCACATCTGATTTTTGGCATCCAAGTCTTCTTCACGTTCATCCCATTTCATCATCGCATCATCGTGTCATATCATTCTGGGGCTAGGCGTTTGACTTGCCATCTACACTTGTGCAACTACGCATTGACCGGTGCACATTCTTTTTAAAATAATACAATACAGTTTCATCATTGCCTCCTATTTACATTATTTACTTTGGTTTATGCTTTGTTTGCAATATAATTCTATTCACATACTCTTTATTTACATTTCGTATCATTGTTTACATTTCGTTTACATCGTTCACAATAACCCCAGTGCTAGCCGTAGCTTACGCTCAGGGAAGTCCTTGGTTGATTTGCGTGCAAACCATCCAAGGCACTCTACCTTCGTTCCCTTTTCCAGCTTGCCCTCAAGCGAAGGTAGGGTCAGCTGTGGCTGCCCAACAATCTTTCGGTGTCTGTTTCCATTCCAGCCTCACACCGACGATTTAGGTCAGTATAATTCTCGGCAAAACTTTGCCAATGGAGCACCTCCAACTCCTCCCTATGCTACATCTCTATCTCATGAAGATGATGTTGAAAAAATTCTTTGTGTGTAGCCCACTTAGCCTTCCACACATGATGTTCCTTGGCCCGAGCCTCCAAAGCTACCTCCTCATAAGCCAAACCCGACTGCATCTTGATCCCCATGGGGTCATTCCTAGTTTGAATAGGCTCCTCTCCCAAATCTACCATAGCAGAAGGCCTCCTAGTAGCCATAAGCTTCAAAATCACCATACCACGTGGACTTTCCATCAAGTTGCTTTTAGATTTCCTTCATTTGTAGAAGATGGGACAACTAAAGGAATATATGGGACTCAAAACATGATCCTCCTCAGCCACTCTCCATAGGTCCAAAATTAACCCGAGTGCCTCCCCAGTTGCCAATGTCTCAAGGATGACAGAAAAAACTCAGGAATATTAACTTGGTTTCCTATCTGAATACACTTCAGAAATGTGAAATGTGTGCTCTGAAGCTTCAACCCATTTCTAAAGTGAATGAAAAATTTTGCAACCAAATCAGTTGCCAACAACCATAAATTGGATAGGGTAGAATGCAACACTTGACCACTAGCAGTTCTCAAAATATGCCCCATAAAGAAAATTTGGACATCTTGAAGCCCTCTAGTAATAGGAAAAATATCTTCCCCTATTGTAGCCATGTCTAAAGCTCTAGCCAAAGCCTCTTCAATGAGGTTAATCCTAACCCCATAGAAAGTCATCAAAGTATCATGCTAGTTGGCAAAAAATTTGCCATCTAGCAAAGCTGGATCCACCACTAGCTTGGGAACTAGAGACTCCCATCCCATGTAGCACACTAGGTCCCTCAGCTCAATTCTCCCCTGGTACTATTGATAGGACAGCTCAAAAATCGTTGTCCCCCCATTGCAACAGAAGCTTTCCTCCACAATCTGAAACCCTTTGTGGCAATCTACACTAGCTAAGGAAGAAACACTTGCTGAACAATCAGCCTAGTGCGCGCATGCCATAAACACTAGAGAATGGCGGTAGCTTGAGAATCCCCACTAAAAATAATGGGGGGAGGTAACCCAGTCACTAGCCACATCGCCCTACTAAAAGGATACTCAAAAGTGAAGTCATCCCACGTCTCTACTGTCCACGCACATGAAGGACATGTGTCCTTAATGCCTAAGCCCCTATGTTGCAATGTCACACACACTGGAATGGCCCTATGATTAACAAGCCATAGAAAGGTCTTTAGCTTTTTCAGCAGGAATCCCTTCCAAATAGTGGCCCACCTCAAAATAGGCAAATACCAATGGTTAATGAGTAAACATGGCAACATGTCTTGCAAAGAAAATTGGTTCATTATCAATGTGTGCCAATAGATGGCATGCCACAAAATAGAGTCCACACACATTGCTATCCAATGTTGATATTTGTTCCTCATGAGGTGTATCCAGGGTGAGATGTCCAAACCACTTTGTGTTAGTCTTTGCATCAAATGTTGTTGCCCCATCATAACAAGGTTGGGAAATTTGAAAATTGTCACTTTGCCTACAACTTTGGGCCTCACAACCATGTCCCAAGCTAGTAAATGCATTTGTTGCCCCCTTTCCACCCAACCACACAAAACTACAAATAAGTTGGTCAACTTTATTTCCAATGTCAATAGGGGGGGCCACCACAGAAGCTGTAAACTATGCAATGGGCATCAAAAACATAGAAGCAAGTAGCATTATCCCTTTGGGAGTCAAGAATCGATTTGTCCATTGGCTGATCTGCTACTGCAATTGCTACAACAATTTAATCCACATCTATTGTTGGTTCCATCCATTCATGGGGAGCCCAAGATATGTATCTTGTTTAGTCCTAGGCACAACCCCTAGAATCTACATAATCCTAGCTTTAACTCTTTCATCAGTGTGAGTCATATATATGACCAACTTGGCTTTGTTAACTTCAAGACCAACCTCCTCAACCAATCAAATTAATGCCCTGTCAAAATCCTTGGCCTGCAGGCTTGAAGCATGCATAAAGATAATAATATCATCCGCATAATGCTTGGCTAGGCACTCCACCCCATGAAGATCTAGTCATCATACCCCTTCCATTTTGCAATAATCCTACAAAGTATCCATCACAATAATGACCAAGTGTGGAGTGGAGATAGAGGGTCATCTTGCCTTAGCCCCTGCCCAAGCAAGGAGAAACCCCAAAGAACACCCTCAAGATCGATGGAATGTCTCGCCAAAGACTAAATGTGAAGGCATAAATTAATAAAGTTTTGGTTGAAACCTTTTCTCAACATGACATTAGCCAACGCCTCCCAAGACACCATGTCATAAGCCTTCATGATGTTGAGTTTAAAGCACAACCCAAGGAAATGAGTCAATCTCAAAGAGTGAAGAATTTCTTGAAGCAGAATCACCTAGTCCTACAAAAAATGATCTTTCACAAAACCTGCTTGATTATTCTAAACTAGCTTTGGCATCAAAGGTGCCAGCCGTCTCACAAACATCTTGTTAAAGAGACATAGGAGAGTATTATAGATTCCAATTGGCCGAAAGTGTGATGGTTTTGAAGGACAATCAATCTTAGGAATAAGGAAGATTTGTGAGCAATTGATTTCTCATCAGATCTACCTCCAACTGAGCATGATGTTGAACACATCCAGAATGTTATCCCCTAACACATCCACAAATTCTCTAAAGAATTTGATAGGCCACCCGTCTAGCCGAGGATCCCTACTTGGTTTAAAGGCTCTCATGGCCCACTCTAATTCAAGCTGTAATAAAAGTGCAAGAAATTTCTGGTTATCTTCAACTGTGAGAGTTCTTTGAATAGGCATCGAAATGGGCTTCCTGACCCTCCTCCTCCAAACATTAGCCTAATAGTGTTGAAATTCCTACACAATATCATCAGGGTGCTCTAACACTTTGCCATGTTGGGTTAGGCTGAGCACCCTTTTTGCTTGGAGATTGGCCCTCGCCACCACAGAAGAAAAGTTGGTTGGTCAATCACCATATTTCAACCACTTGATTCTGGAGTGTTGTTGCCAATACTCAACTTCTTCTTGATCCAATTGTTGGAGCCTAAGAAGGGTCTCATGCTCCTCTACAACTAAAGATTCCCCTTCCCCCTTCCTTGCTTGGATGCCTCAAAGCTAGTGTTCTAGCATGCCACAATGGTCACAAAAAGTATATTTCTTTTCCTTCCTACATGATATAATCTCCTTCTTAAGGGTGTTAAACCCATCAGTAAGAAAGTTACATTGGTCCCAGGTGGAAGGGTAGCCCTCCCAAATCATGACAACTAGAGGCCTTAACCAGGATGCCCATTCAAAAAGAAAATGGGTCACAAAGTTTCATGACTCCCTACCAATCTAACAAATTAGCAATATGTGGTCTGAGCACTGCTATTCAGTCCCCATAACACACACCTATTGCTAGAGCAAGAGGGAAGATCCCACCGATCAATTCTAGACAACATTTTAGCATTACTAGTTCTCTGGTTGCTTCAAGTGTAATAACAATTCTCGACCTTAAGATCCATCAAGTCATGTTGGTGTAGCAATTGTAAGAACTATTTGGTGCTTGATAGTGTAGCACATTCTACCCATGCATTTTCCCAAGCATAAAGTTGTTGATTAAAATTCCCCACTAAAACCCAACATTACTTGTCTGGAATAAGCATGGCAATTTGTCTCAGTTCCATAATACATTGTCCCCAATCTTGTTTCCTATAAAAGCTAGTGAGCCAAAGCCCTGGCAACAATAAGTGGATCATAATGCTCCAATCCAAAGCATCTAGATGCTGCAACCAAATCCTTAACAAAATAGCCAAACCCTCAGCACATCCCCGACAAGCCACCTATTGGACATACCAACCAAGCCACTACAACAACTCAAATTCCCAGTGTTATAGTTTCGTTTCTTGTAAAAACACAATGTCATAATGATCCCTATTCACAATCTCCTTGAGGGCATGTCTCTTGTAGGGGGTGCCCTACCCTTGCAATTCCATGTCATAATCTTCATGATCACCCATCCGAGCACTTGTGGTAGACCTCTTTAAGGGTCGTTTGAAGGCCCAAGTCAATTTCAAGCTATGTTTGCTGATTGCACACTACCAAAGTTGGTGGGCATTCAACCTTCCCAATATCCGTTAACACCTTAAACCCATTGCACGGCTCTATTGTCGATTGAGAAATCTCCTCCATCATAGGCTTAGAGAAGCTCTAACAATGAACACCTAGCACTCAAAAGAGGAAGCTCCATGCTTGGTTGCATGAGCTTCGGTGGGGTGGTGAAACTTCCCTTGTGAGGCATGTCGACTAGGGGGTCCCCGTATCCCAACCTATCACCTCCTCCACACCAACCATTGGCATCGAAATATCACTAACCTCTAACCCCAACGTCTTCATTGGAGATTTGGGGGGAGCCACGTGCTAGTGTATCTTTCCTTGCCCACGATCCCTATTTTTTCTTCCTTTTCACCTATTGCCATCGTCCTACATGCCCACTATTGGCCTTAGCCTGGCATTTTGTCATCAAGTGGCCAACTTTTCTACAAAATTGACAAGAGTCACTTTTGGGCCCAAAACCCTTGCGCTCCATGAGCAAATTTTCATATTCAATAGTAAGCCTCTCCTCCCCTGAGGGAAGAGCCAAGACTAACTCTGAGAGCAAGTCCTTAGGTGCCAACAACCTCCAAACACATAAACAGGCAAAACCCATCATTTTCATCATCTGGGTGGGTTTGTCTAGAGTGATGAACTCCTTGAAGTAACCAACCATCAACTTGAAAAAGGCTGGCATCCAAACCTACCAAGGGACTTTGGACACTCAAATTCAAACAGGAGCTTGTGAAAAAAGATCTTTGTCTTAGTGTGCTCCTGGCCTCTAGGTGGTGAGTGCCAACCCTCGCGCACCAAAAAACCAAGGACCCCCCAAAAGAACTTGATCCTAGTCCTCAACACAGCAAAAAATGAAAAGAATGAGTTCCTCAGAGAGGCTTCTCACTCCAACATTGTCAAGCCCCCAGGTAGAAACTGCCCACTTCCATATGACCTCAAGCTTGGGCCTTGGCCCACTCGAGACAAAATCACCAGTAAGGCTATGCTCCATAGTACCCAATGCCTCCTTTGGCAAATGAGGAACCTCTAGTCACAGAGAACCATCAGGCCTAATGGAGGTTCCAAAGAAACCTCCCCCGTCCAAACCACCCTACACATCCATGCCAAAATCACCCTGCCCTTTCAAAAATTGCATCAAAGTTTATTCTTTTCCTATCATGAGCTCCATCCTTCTTAGATTTCTTATCTTCACTTCATGATGTGTTGACATTAGCCATGATTCACACCATGTCTGCTAAATATTTTCATACTCTTCTTGGTTCTCATGCCTTTCTACAAATCCTATTCACAGCTCAAAATTGCTATTGCAAACGTGGAATTTGTGAATTTTGGGCTAATTCAGGTGCATTAAATATACTTCACTACTTTCATAAACAAGTTTATTCTTTGCAGGTTAGGTAGGTCAACTCATGAATCATACTTCCTTTATTATTTTCCTTTTACAAGCTTGTAATGTGATTACAACATAGACCTTTCCAAATTAATCCGTCTTGAATTAAATTATATCAAGCATAATTTTTACTCAATTTACAAATAGAATTAATGGAAGGACCTTTGTGAATTAAAAATGAGTTGTCAGTACCCACCCTTGAGTTTTAATAGTTCTTCTTTGATGTGTTGATACCAAAGCTTCTTTTCTTCGTAGGCGGGTCCTCCATTGTTTCATAAATTTTCTAGAGCAACATTCTTAGTTGGAAGATGGAGTCTATCATGTAAGCCTTTGAAAGAATCTCTATGAACATTGTTGACTGTTCTAATTTTGTATATCTTGCAAAACTGCATCAATTATTGATTGGGTGTTCAACAGTTGCTCATAATCTGTCTCCATTTTGCAAATGTTCTTGATCTTCTCCTAGACACTTCTACCACAATCTGCAATCACCCTAACTTCTCTGCAAATACTATTCACCCTTTTATCATTCCCAACCTACAGTTATGTCTGGAACATACTAACCCTTGATATCTCCAACTTCTTTTTAAACATATTCGAAGTTACTTTCATTCACCTCTATCAAGAGCTAAAGCTTGAATAAGGCAAATGGTGAAATAGAACTCATGCAGCCATCCTATATTTTTTTGACAAGGTTATGATAATGATGACTTCCAAAAATATTTACCTTTTATTTCAAATTTTTATCCCTTGCCTAACAGAATGTTATAACTCTATGGTTACTTATAATTTTTACATTGCAAAAGTATTATTTTTGCATATAATATTTTACCTCCCATTAACTGCTATTTCTAAAATTCTTAATCGGTTACTATTTTATGTAAAATATCGGATAAAGAGTATAAAAAAATGTTGGAAGATTCAATTTTTAACAGATAATGCAGGTTGCTGGTTCGTAGAGGACTGGATAAAAAAAGGATGATCGCAAACATAATCAGGTTTGGATTGAAGTTTAGAATTGTCCATGGTAGAGTTAAAGCTTCTTTTGGACAAATTAAAAGTGTCTGAATCAAAATTGCTGTTTCAACTGTTATACTGAAATTTAAAACATTGTTATTTTTATTGTAGTGACTTTGCTCTGTTCCTGGTACTTAAATATATTGATTTCATCAAATAAGCTGTATTTGTATTAAGTATTAATAATTAATAATTAATTGACCGAGTCATTGTCATATATGCTGTTCCCAATGAAATGGAAGCTCTATGGATAAGTTGTCGGTTTATTAATCGAAAAAACAATAAGGTCAAAGTACGACTAAGTTTCTGTCATACTTATGTTAAAATCAGCTATAGCTATGGTGAGGGACACACATTCATTGGTTCCTTCATAGGACACCTTGACCACCCTGTTGAGCATGATCTTATTTGATCTTATATTCAGAGAAGTACTAGTATGAGTGTGAACCAGAAGTGGAAGACATTACAAATATACCAGAACTAGAAGCAGAAAGAACCATATCTGTGAAACGAAAAGCAAATGAGAGCCCATCTTCTGAACTATTCCTAGTATCACAACACAATTATAAAGGTCAGTAACACCAACTACAGGATATCAAGATAGAGGCTAAAATGAAGTATATTGTATATACAACACATGCTCAGACATAAATTGGGTATAATAAGGATAATCAGTGCTCAAAAAACAAGTTTTCCTATGAGGGTTTACAGAGATAAATTGATGACGTTGTTTCTCATATTTTCCCAACATATCATGAAGATTTAAAACCAAAATTGAAAAGCTTACTTTATTCATGCCCGAAGCATAACCAGCAAAATTTAAAGTACATAAGCCATAGGTATTAAAGGCACGTTCTGAGTCAATGTTGAACCAAATTTCAGAACATACTATGAGATAAGGTTAAAGTAAAACTCCTAAACAGTGATACATCTCTAAGGTCTTATTTTAATCAATACAATTCTAAAATTAGACCTATTTTAAACCTTTCTAAATCTGTAAAAGATTTCATGAATTTATCACCAATGTTTCTCATTTAAGTCAAATCAAAAACCTGTCCTGTACCTTTACACTAATGTTTTAACATGCAATTTAATACCATTATCATCATCCTAGTCTTATCCCAATTATATGGGGGTTAATAACATAAATTCTTTCCACTTTTCACCTCTATTAAGAGCAAATTTAGTATTGATTTTAATATCTTGAACATCATTCCTTATTCTTGCATACTAAGTATAATTCAGTCTACCTCTTTGTTAATTTTCCCTTTACTACAAGTAAGCAATCTCTTCTAACAAGTGCCTTCTTTGGTTTTCTAGACCAAATCATCTGAGATAAGCTTAATGTTTTCATCCACAAGTGCTACCCTAAACATCCTAATAAGAAAATGTTTTATTCTAGCTTTTCTAGTGATACCTAACATCCACCTAATATGCAATTTAATATCATTGATCATTAATCATGTATTCTAGTTTCCCATTTTACTTGATGCATATTTTCTTGTCTAAGACATTATATTAAAATAAACTTGTCATGTATATGTTCTTTATGAGTGGGTATCATGGCTACATGGAGTTCAAAGCTTTCTTGCTTGCAGTTCTGAACCTTACTACCCACCAATGATTCTTATGTTTCAGTAATTTAACTTAATACTTATGGTGGGTTAGTAAGAACTCTCAACCATTTTTGTCCTATACTAGAAATTTAACAATTTGGTGAAACTATAACTGGCAATGCCGAACAACTTCAAGCTAATTGAATAGCAACATCAAGCACAGATGTTTCTTAAGGTACCATATGCCTCATTTGCACCTTGAGACATAAATTTCAGTCTTAATCACGAGGACAATATGGCTTGACTCATGTTATAAATGAAAATGAAAGTGCCAAAGAAATATAATTATTGCAGCTACCAACTTGGAAATACATTAAAATTTCAAAAGCTTTTATAGTTCCATCAAAGACATTATTCTCTATAGCTTAGCTGCCTTGTAGAAACCGTAAACATAAGAACATCTCTATTACACCGTTTCCCTCAGTAAGATTGGTGGATATCTATGCGTGCATGCGCATGCATGTTTAATAATAGCTTACAAAGTATTGCACCCAGAAAGAATTTCACCGTGTATCCTTTGCAAGAGCTTTGTTGGCTAGTCTTGCAGTTTGCAGAGCTGCATCAGCAGATGCCGCTTTAGGTGTGGCACGTAAAATTTCACAAATAAGCTGTTGGCATTTTCTCAATGTGCAAAGAAAAAATCATCTACGTGAGCAGCTTTGAAATAAAAACAACAACCCAACAAGAAAAAACGAAACACATAATTATTAAGTGTCATTCAGCTGAGTTCAAAATGTATAATATTTACTCTTCGCAACAAAGCTCAATCTTGACAATGAGAAAGGACCTTGTTTTATTCAAATCATTAACCTTGTACCTACAAAACAATCAAGCAGAATCCCAAGCTGTAGCCACCAGTAGCATAAGCAACATCACAGTCATGGTTCCAGTTCATATCACCATTAGACAAATTTGGTGAACTTGATGCATCATTAACATATAATTTTGAGTCCATCAGCTCTCCAACTACGATGTGGTTTTCTGAAAACAAGGCACAATCTTATTTTCATATTGTATTATCAGTACATGCCCAGACATAGCCAACATGATACTTTAGAAGAATTATAGAAGAATATAATTTAAGTATAATTCAAACTGGCCGCCTCTTGCCTGTAAATCTTTGTTAGATAAAGAGTTAACCTCTTGAGCCACCTCTCATTGGCAGATTATATTATTAGTTATTATCAACTTGAAAATTCAATGTAATACATTAGAAGATGATAATATCCAATGAATCACAATTTTACCCAGGATCCGAAGGAGACTTTCCATCAACACCTCTAGCAGTTCTTGGGTTGCAACTTGTGAGGGACCCATTGGAGCCATATCAGAGGAAATAGGACTAATTGTAGTAGCCGCAAGCAAGCTCATCCACCATTTAGTTGTTTTTGTTTAGCATATGCTTTCCCAGGACCAGATTTCCCTTTTGAAGGCTTCAGAGAAAGAGCTGATGATTGTGAAAACTGATAATCAAGATGTGTTGAATCTGAGTTTGCTGCCTTGGATTTAATTTCCGCTGTAATCAGGTCATGTACTGTGCGTCTAAGCCTTTGGATGAAAAATTAAAAATAACATGGAATATAATATGTAGCATCAGTGTCTACTCCATGGTTATTTTTACATCCAAAGAAGGTTACAATGAAAACCCCTAAAAAGCTAAACAATTAAAATAAGAATGATTTAATAATGACAAGAAACCACACAAGATCAACCACAAAAATTAAGTGGTGAACAAGGATTGGCAAATATGATATATGATCAGACATTTTTTTCTGAGGAAATAGTTGGGAATGTATTACTGAAAAATATAGTACAAGAGATTACAAGTATCGGGACATCAACAATGGCCCATGTGTGGTGGGGTAACACCCCAAAATCAACATGCTAGAACTCTGGGTTAGGCCGGCTGAATCCATTTTAGGCTACAAAACGAGTTGGGGGGGGGTGGGCAACAGTGACCCCCACGGGTTGAAAACAGCAACCTTGCTAGGGGTTCATCGGCAGCTGACGATAAGCATAGTGTGGGCATTCCAGCTCATGCAAAATATCCAGTGTGTTCCGAAGGAGCTCCATGTTGAAAAAATTGGTGGCCTACTGGATTCCTTGCATGGTCGACTCCCGTCTGTTCCGATCCATTGCTGAATCCCCACATTTAGATGGAAGGGCACCGAGGTCCAGCGGATATGTCATCTGAGCTCTCCCCAGGAGCTATCACAATTGATGCCCAGGATGAGGTATGGGCACCGTCCACTTCTAAGCCATTCGTGGGCACTGTGTTTGTGTGCCTGGTCCAGTTGGCTCTACCGCTGGGTCTCCTCCTCTTGATCTCGTTCTAGATGTGCTCGTTCTTCCTCCTACCACTCCCTTCAAGCATTTTCCTCCTGCATCAATTCTTCCCACACTTGGGCCTGGATCTCATCCTCCAGCTAGGCCCGAGCTGCATTGGCCAAGAGGGTTTGTTGCCTCACCCACTCTTGCTCCCTTTCCCTAAACTGGGCCTCCAACTTAGCCTGTGCTTGCGCAAGGGATTCCTACCATTTTGTCTCCCATTCCTGTTGCTCAACCTCATGCGCTGCACTTGCAACCTACTATGCAACCTGCTGCAACTCCTCATCTCGGTTTGCACTGTCCACGCTGGCTCCATCGTTTCCACGTGTAGGTCATTGCCGGTGAGGTCCATAGGGGCTCCCAGTTGGTTGAGGATGAGGGGCCAGACGGGGGGGCACCCCACGGGGGGGTTTGCCCCCCACCATAGGGCCAGGATGAGCCCCGAATGACGGCCCTGTCTCTGAAGTTGTAGGGCCGCTAGAAAAAACTGTGGTAAGTTAACCTGGTGCCCCAAATTTAGGCAACGGAGGAAGGCAAAGTGGATGTCCTGTAGCTTGGAGCCATTGCCAGACTAGACAAAAAAACGGTCCACCAGATTTGCCGCTCGGGCCCAGATTCATGGCAAGGAGGATCTAGGCACTTACCTACTTTATGTGTGTGCCACTGGCCCATCAAAGAACAATTCCACGTCTTGCAACCCTTGAGTGGAAGGTAAAATGACCTTGCTAATAGCCTGGGTCCCCAGACACCTGGCAATTGAGGATTCTGTGACAGTTACCTCTCTTCCCCAAAAGTAAGTGCGGTCATCGCTCCAATTCGAGAAAAATGCATCATCTGCAAGATCTGGGTTACCTGCTAGCCACTACAGGGGGCTATCCCAGCCTCATTGTTCCACCAATTCCCAAAGTTCTTCCTCCTCTTGGAACGAGGTGCAGTCAGGCTCAAAGGTCAACATGACTCCCATTGTTGCCTCGATCTTATTCCATGCGCTGATAGCTTGGGAAGCCACTAGCGGGGGTGGGGGAAGCCTGATCTGCTGGAAAACAGTGCAGTTTCTTATCTTCCACGCTACCCATAAAAGTAGTGTGGCCTGAGAGTCGTTGGTGATGCACATTGGGGGGGTCGCCTCAACCGTGTGCCACGTGGCGTGCATGTATGTGCAGTCCGCGATGAAGTGCTGAACTATTTCTGGCGTAGCGTCGCACAAGGGGCAAGTGTTGTCCACAGGGAGGCCACGTCTGTGCAAAAGCGTGCGAACTGGCAACGCGTCATTTCGTAATAACCACAGGAACATTTTGATCTTCTCGGGGAGCTGCCCCCTCCAAATCTGTTACTAGCCTAACATCTGCGGGTACTTGGCCATCATTAGTCGACATGGCTCGAAGCCTAACCAACCCTGCACTTACATCACACGCGCATGGTGGCAGAACATCTACCAAGGCCTTGAATCCTACACCCCTACCTCCCAACGACGATATTTCACATTCATAACGCAAATCCACTAGGCCAGTTCCCCATGTGGGCATGTGAAATGGAGCAGCAGGCGTTGCTGTCCCAGCATCATCTCATCCTTGAACGATGAGATGCCCAACCCCCCCTGCGTTACGGGGGCACACGACCCGTTCCCAGCATACGAGGTGGAGTTTGCCTTCCCCTCTGCCCTCGTCCAGAGGAAATGCTTGATTTGCATGTTGATCTTGTTAATGATGGCGTTCGGAGGGGTGGCAACTACTACCACAAACCGGGTAATCACCATGAGAATCCCTGATGCCACAACCAATCGCCCCTTCTAGGTCAGAAAATGGTTTGCCCAGTGACCCATCCTCTATTCAACTTTCTCCAACAATGTCCCCCAAGACATGTTGCACCCCCACTAGAAGAGTGGGATACCCATGTAAGAGTTCATGATCATTTCGAGCAAGATGTTCAGGACTTGCATGACCCCATTTTTAATTTGTGGATCCACGTTAATAAAATGAGCTAAGGATTTGGCCCTGTTAATCTCCAATCCCAACTCATCCGCCAATTGGGAAAGGGCGATGTTAATGCACCGTGCTTGTGGAACCCTCGCCCGACTAAGCAACATTGTGTCATCTGCATAGTGCTCCACCTGACATTCCACCCCCACAATGTCTAATCCGTCAACCCCCAACGTTCTACAATAAAGTTGCATCAAGTCCATAGCGATGATGAACAACAGGGGTGAAAGTGAATCCCCCTGTTGTAACCCCCTCCCAGGTGAGAAGAGGCCCCACAACCATCCCCCATGTCAAAGGAGAAGCTAGCAGATGACTACATGTGGATGCAAAGCTAGATAAACCCCTAGTCAAAACCTTTCCACTACATTATGGTAGCTAGGGCTTCCTAGCTAAGTGTGTCATATGCATTGGTAATATCGAGCTTGAGACAGAGCCCAGGGAAACCTGTAGTCTGAAGCAAGTGGAACACCTCTTACATGAGGATAACCTAGTCCTATAGGGTTCGGCCTTGCACAAACCCTACTTGATTAACTTCCACTAGCTTGGGCATGAGAGGTGCCAGCCTATGCACAATCAACTTGGAGAAGACTTGAATCAAAATGTTGTAGACCCTAATAGGATGGAAGTATTTTGGGTGGTGTGCCTCCATTTGCTTCGGGATGCACATAATTCGAGAGCAATTAATCTCCCTTCGAACTTGCCTCTTAGCTTGCATAAGGTTGAAGGCATCCAGGATATTGGATCCCATAATATCTAGGAAGGTCCGAAAGAACTCGAGACTCTAGCCATCCTGGCTAGGCACCTTCCCTCCTGGCATGCTGTTGATGGTGGCAATGAGTTCTTGCCAGGAGAATGGGATTAGCAGCCACGTGTTGTCTTCCTCATTTAGCACCTATGCAATTGGGACCAAAATGGGGTTGGTGGGTCGCTTGGCCCAAATCTTCTCCCAATATTGAGTCAACTCCCTAGCGATGCTCTGTGGTTCATCAATAATCCTCCCATCTTGGGTGTGTAAACAACTTAGTTGGCCCCACCCTCGTGTCTTAGCAACGACAAAGAAAATTTTTGTTTGCAAGTCCCCTTCTCGGAGCCAGATGACCTGTGACCTTTGTTTCCACTATGTTTCCTCTTCAAGATCAAGGCCTTGGAGTTTCCACAAGATGTTTTGCTCTTCTTCATGTAGGTCCTCCCCAACCTTCTGTCTGATCTGGACCCGAATAAGTTTGTCCCGAAGCACCTTGCGACCTGTCCTAAAAGAGAATTTGTCCTCCACTGGTAGGGCCTTGATGGCCCATACCAAGAGAAAAGGTGAGATTCCCTCACCTATAACTTGGTTTCTTGGAGGTAAACAATGTCACATTCTTCATCCCGGATGATTCTACGTATGGTATTTCTTTTATAGGGCATACCCTGTCCCCTACAATTCCAGCTGAGAATCTTCATGTATGCTTGGAAGAGTGGCACTGGTAGACCTTCCAGAGGGTCTACTGTAGCCCCAAATCTATACTTCGTTGGGCCTGTCTGGGCCTGGATCAGCTCTCACTTGGGTAGCTAGGGTGACCCTCCCTCTCTCACACCACTGGGCAATAGCTCAAGTCCTCGGGTGTGGGTTCCTGCTCTGGTGGCCGACAGGACTTGGTGCTCCCCCGAACCACGTTCACCCATTCACCCAAGGGGGGAGCTCTATCCTTGGTGTCATGGGATCGGCTAATGTTGATGGTGGTGAGGTTCCAGGGGGGAGGGGCAGGGGTTGTCGATGTTGTGGCCAATTGTGGAGGGGTTAGTGAAAGTTGTGGTAGGGGTAGGTTTGG
>MNCI01002752.1:325535-362392 GCA_015680685.1 Gnetum montanum | reverse complement strand
AATTTTTCAATAATACAATCCCGAACATTCTCTCAAAAAAAAAAAAAAACTAAAGCCCAAAGTTGCAAGATGACCCCCTAGTCACTTGCAATAAGATAAAATCTTTTCACACCCCTAGGACAAAAGCTAAAAAAAACCCAAACAAGCAATTCAAAAGAGATATCACTTAAGAAAAAGTAATATTATTGGTAGAGCATAGTTCTTGACATTGAAGTTGAACATTACTAGCAATAGAGCATTTCATACCATAGTCAAATTCAATGTAGTTGGTGTTTTGATACCAGGCATCTAGACAACATTTCCAAATAAAGAAAATAATCTCAAATAAGAGGATTTTCTAGGCTTTTTAAAGGTGTTGCTTAACACAATCATCTTTGAAGATACATAGAGGGAAATCAAGAGGATGGTTAGGAATAAAAATTGGGAGAGACTGACACCACTTCCAAATTTGTCAAGAGAATGAGCAATCCCAAAAGACATGCACAAAAGAGTCATTGACTTCACAAATGGTGCACTTAGGGCAATCAACTCCTAAGAAGTGAAGCCTATGTCTAATGGGAAGACCTTAATGAATCAAGGACCAGAAAAAGAAACAATGCTTAGGTTGGGCCTTGGAAGTCCAAACATGATGAAAAATAGCTTTCCAATGGTGATCCTCAAGATGCACACTCCATCTTCTCTTTAAAGTGGAGAGTTGGAATTTTTGCACATGAAACCAAGATTTGGCTTTAGAAAGACATAGGGAATGTAGAAGGGAACCATCAGGCCAAAACCAATAATCATACCAAGGAGTATTATTATGCAACTTAGAAACACCAAAGTTGGAGAGAACATGCTTAATGTGATGGTAAATAAGAGTATCTTGTCTTTGAAACCCCCATCTTACTTTGGCATATTGCGAGAGAGGGTAGTAGAATCATTCTTAATAGTAAATAATTAAGCAACATGATGGAGATTGTGATCAGCAAAACAATTGGCTCCATGAGAGAACTTCTCATAAAGACAACCGAAACTCTTTTTAAAAATAAGAGACCACCAGATGGAGTGCATCAACAAAGAGTTCAAGCTTATTTGGGAAGGTTTCCATTGCAAAAAGCCTTTCAGCTTACTCCAACACTGCCAAATTTTCTTGAACAAGAAGGAACATATAATCTTCTGAGAACCTGTTGATGATTCAATTGCTCCAATGAGTGTTTTTCCATCTATGATGATTACCAAGACAAAAAATATTATGCCTAAAAAGTATCTTCCAAGCTTCATCTCCTTCTATATAGTGAGTGACCCACTTAGAGGCCAAGAGAATACTTTGGTGCTCAATAGAGGGGAGGCCTAAGCCCCTATGGTCCTTACTTAAAGTGCAATATCCCAAGCAAATTAATGAAAATCTTTGTGATTATCCTTATCCCCTCATAAAGAATTCCTAGGAATTTGTTGATGCACTAAAAGGAAGATTTGGAAGGATCCATAAAGAAAGAGTAGTACACATGAGTGGAGCTCAAAATATGATTAACTACGATAAATCTACCTGCAAGAGATAAGGGTTTATAAGTCCATTTGAAAGCTTTATGTTTCACATTTTCCACCACATTATTTCATAAGGTAGTGGGAGTGACGAATAAAGCTATCAAGACACCCAAAAGGGTGAAAACATCTGTAGGAGAAAGCCACTTGATATTAAAATGATAAGTCCAAGTAGGACTTGAAAAGAAGCTAGACCGAATAGCTTACATTTTGTTCCAATTGATTTTTGCTCCTAAGGCTCTACTATAGATGTCAATGCAATCCAAGGCAATGTTAAAATTATTATGGTCCTCAAGCAAAGCGAGAAAAGTGTCATCTACAAACTGGCTATAAACAAGATCATGTCCTTCTTGTGGAAGAGAGATACCTCTCAACCTCATAAAATCATTGTGAGTTCTAAGAACAACTCCAAGAGCATCAACAGCTAGGATAAAAAGATAAGGAGCTAAAGGGTATCCTTGTCGTATTGATTTTTGAAGCTCAATAACCTTAGAGAAGGTTTCATTAATACAAATAACTAAAGAGGCCTCTGATGAAACTAGATCGATATGTCTATCAAAAACAATACCTAAGTTATGATGTTTAACTACAATTCTTAAAAAGGACCAATCAAGCATGTCATAAGCTTTTGCAAAATCAAGCTTAAGAAGAATAGTTTTTTTATCAGTGGAAGAAGCCCAATGCAAGCCCTTAATAGAAGTATCGACATTGTCTAAAATATACCTACCTTGCACAAAACAAGTTTGCTCTTTACTTATGAGATGAGGAAGAAAAGGTTTTAATTTATTGGCTATAGCTTTAGCAACAATTTTGTAGATAAAATTTAAAAGAGTGATAGTATGCCAGTTGCTAATGCACATATGATCTCCTAACTCGGGTAGAAGCTTAATAATACCAACATTGATCACTTTTCCAAAGGAACCTTTCCTAAGAGCTTCCTTATACACACTATAGACAGTATCTTGAAGAGTGAGCCACAATTTTTTGAAAAATTCTGTAGGAAGACCATCCATACCAGGGGCTTTGCCATTGTGGAGTTGTTGAAGAGCTTTACCAAGATCCTATTTAGAAATAAGAGAAGCATCACCAAAGATGGAACGATTGAAAGGAGTAATAACTCCTAAGCAGGCATTAATTGCAATGGGATCAATATCTTCTTTACAAAAAATTCCAAAGTAAAAATCAAAGAAAGCCTGTAAAATGTCAATCTTGGAGGGAGAGATATTATCATCAACTTGAATACCTAGGATTTTAGGGGATAGGTGTTCCCCTTTGAGAAGATGAGAAAAATCTTTAGTGGCCTGGTCACCCATGCAAAGCCAAGAAAGAATGGCACGAAGGTGAACACCTTTGGCTTCATGGTGATCCATCATATGCATGTTCTCCTTGGAAATTTGCAATCGACAAAATTGAGCCTCAGTAGCTTCACCTCTATTAATGGCATTTTGTAATAAAGATATTTCCTTATGAAGGTTGGACATATGAGAATTTATTCTTGAAGTCACCAGTTTACCTGCATGTTTGGAAAACCATTGGAGGCAAGTACAAGCGTTAGTCCACCAATTAATCCAACTGTCTTCTCCGAGGGATTTAGGATGTCAATTCCATATTTGCATTAATAAAGAGCAATGGAAGTTGCTATGAAGAAAGGTAGTGTTAAAAATATAAAGGTCATTGGAAGAGCAGGAGCAACTAGAGAGGAAAAGAGACCAATGAATAGGATAATGATATGACAGAACCTAGGTATAATCTGCCTGAATAGGAGCACTGTTGGTGGTAGTAAATTGAATAGAAGCATTCACAGATAGGTAAACCCAATCCAACCTAGAAGAAATGTAGGAGTCTCCATGTCTAGCATTGCTCCAAGTAAACTAATTAGAAGTACTAGAAGAGTGATAGTTTCCATTAGCTTCTTGCAAATTCAATTTGATCTTCAACAAAAGCCAAACAGAAAGCTCACTGTTGTCTAAACCACCTCTTTATCCTCCAAACTTATCCTCTAGATGCTCAATCATATTAAAGTCTCCTATGATGATTTAATTAGCTATAGGCACATTGTGCCCAAGCCAATTCCGAAAAAGCTTTCGATCATTCAGATTACAAGGAGCATAAATGGAAATGATCCCTCATAGTTCATTAGCGTACTGTAACCAAACCCAACAACAATACCTTGAATTATCACAACTATGATCAATAATAGACTCCTGCCACTTACTATGAAGAAGAATTATAGCTCCCCCTTTTCCATGTTCATGGTGAGAAGAGACATAATAACTCTTGGGAAAAATACTCTTACAATAGGTTTGAAGATGGAATCCTTAGATTTTAACTTCTTGAATACAAGCAACATCTAGGGAATGCCTCCGAATATAATCTTAGACTATATATCTTCTACGGGGATTCAAGAGTCCTCTAACATTCCATGAGCAACACTTCATTGTCGATGTGAAGATAAAGGAGGATCCCCCTCAACCACTAAAGGATGACAAGCACTTGTTCTTCTACTAGTAGACTGATTAGCATTAGCAAGAACTAAGGATCAGTGTCCTTTAAGGAAATTGCTAAAGATAGGATTATCTCATGTGACTAAGGCATAATATTTCTAGGTAACTTGCTTCCAACCACTAGTAGCATCTTTTGGGACCCCTTCTTGGTTAAGAGAAGTCTTAGTAACATTGGTAGCCTCAATATTCATGTCTTCCACATGTGTCATCTTGGGGTCCAAAGAAGAAGGATTAGCCAAGTGCACCTCAACAATATCATTATCTATATCCTTAGATATATTTTTATCTTTTAGTTCTTTTACTAACTTGTTCAGCTAAAATTCTCTTGACTTCAATCTTGGCTAGTAGGTTTGAACATTCATCTTTTTGATGATTAGGATCAAGACAATAATAACAATGGTTTGGGAGTGTAAGATATGAAAATTTTTGAACAAAATTCTTTCCTTTTACATTAAATTCCAATGATTCAAGATGTTTCTTTTACATTTCAATTTTAACATACACTTGCTGAGTTGGTCTTGGACAAAAACCTAAAAAGGACTTCATACCAATGACCTCCCTAACTTGTGCAACAAGAATGTCAACATGTGGAGAAAAGTGTGATGAGAGCACTAAAAATTGTATACATACTGGCAAAATACTTTTTCTTTCTTTTTCCGATCAAAATCCTCCTTCCAAGGTTGAAGCACTAAAAAGGATCCATATACATCCCAAATTGATTGTTGTTTCATAAAATTTTCCATAGCCTTGGCTTCAAAAGTGAATAGAAAAAATCCTTTGGTAATATTAAAAGCTAGGGTTAATCTAATGTTTCTAGGTTCTCAAAAACTTTTGATCCATTCCTAGAAAACTAAGGCAAGAGAAATCCTACCATAAAAAACCAATTGCATAAAGATGAGTGAAGGTTTGAATGGTTTGATCAAAGATCTCTTCAAGAAATTCAAAATGTAAAATGTTGTTATTATCATCCATATTAGTAGTACTTTTAGTGGGTTGCGAATTGTTGTTGGAGGAGTCCTTTATTTTCCATTTTCCCTCCAACATCAGAGAACGAAGAGACAATTTGGATCATGTAGACCTGTTGGGCCCTAGCCCAAACACTTCAGGAAATCATAGTAGAGAGTGTACTAAGAAAAAGAAAAACTAAAACAAAAAGGAATAGACTCACTAGGAAGCTTATTCATCAAATGGCAAGAGGCACTGCACCACACACCCAGAAACCTTATCAACCTTAGCCACCAACCAAAGAAGATCCCACAAATCAATGCTCAATCATGGCCCCACTTTGTAATAGTGAAATGCCCGATAAATCAACAACCACCTTGATTCAGTTCCTATGCACAAACGCAATGGCATACTAGCAATGGACCAAAGCATAGCAGTAGTGAAAGAGCAATTTCTGAGATCCATCTTTCAATCCCAACATTTAGAAAAAGCCAAATGAATAGTAGACAAACTCTAGATCTCGAGACCAAAACAAGTCTACTGCCACCACTCCCAAAAAAACATACTACCTTGCCACGATACCAAAATTACAAACAGGCCATAAGACAAATCTGCAATAGACCGATACACAACGTATTTGCAACAATAGATTGATACAAGCTCAGACACTCCTCAGCTCCTATCTATTATTCCACCCATCACCTGTGACTTTGTAACATTTGCAGCCATGTGCACACACTACCCTCCTATTGGTTGTTCGTTTGCATACCTAGCCTTGTTCTAGATCTTAGATTTTCTTAGAACCTTGGTTAGGTTCTTTGATGAGTTTATCTCGTTTGACTAATTTACGGGGTCTAGGGAATGAATGGGTTTCACTCGATTTTGCGTTTGGAGGTCACTGTTGTTACATCCTATCTAAAGACATGAGGTATGATCATATGCTTATGATTTATACATTACATGTGGAGTCCCAATGGGTTGTCAAAGATGAGTTAATGTAATATAAATGTATTTTATATGTTATGAGGATTCATCTTTATGTTACAATTATGATGTCTTTACATGCTTAACTAATGTGATTATGTACACTAGCCCTATGTGATGTGTTAGACAAGTGAGGTTGCTAGCAGGGGTGTTGGACTAGGGTATAATAGCACCTATCTAGTATGTCTTTATATTTTATGTGCAATTTTGGTATGTAGGCATTTGTACTATAGCACTATGTTGTGTGATGTTCAGATGTGGTTTTGGCATGTGAATGTGTAGTGCATATGATAAGGATCTTGTAGGTTTAAACGAATTTTGATTTGGAGTCCTGATGTATTTGTTATGCATGATTAAAGTTTATGACATTAGTTGTGGAGGTAAAAAATAAGAATAGCTTATGAAAATTGTTTATTAAAAAAATAATAAATAATTCAAAAGGAACAAGTAAACTCACGTCACAAGAGAAAAGTGCATCATTGGTTTTTGTTTGTTTTATACAAATCATAAAGTGAAAGTATAGGTTTTATGTTTGTTTTTTGTTTTTACCCACCACCTCACCGCCACTCGCCACAAAAATTGGGTTTTGGGTTTCTATTTTTTTCTATTCATGTTAACAGAAACACACAGGAGTCTATTATTTCATTGTTCTTTCTTATCTTTTTTGCTATTTCACATTTTTCTAAATTTTGAGCCTTGTGGATGATTTTTGCTTACTCTAAAACTTAGATTTGGGATTACTGTGGTCATATCTACGTGGGTGTAGAACTTGTTGGGAGCAAAATGATGTCTTGCCAAATTTTCTACTTGTTTTGGCCTTTCTGCCCAACGATTGTAATTGGTGGATTATCTTTACCTTTTCCTTGCATTTTTATGTTGGATTAGTGTATATGATTATGCGATGTGGGGATGTGAAGTAGATAGCACAAAGATTAAGCTTGCACATGTTATTTTGGTTACAAATTGTGCAATAATATATATGCAATGTATGATATGATGTGGACTTGTAGAGTATGATATGTGATGTTGATAAGATTGGTATCATTGGAATATAATATTTTCGGGGCCTATTGGGGCACAAGAATTTTTGGAAGTTCCAATCCTTCATAGTAGCAATTAAATATTATTTTATTAATCAAACTTTGAATGCACATAGCTTTGCTTCCAAGAGTTTGATTTAGGTAAAATTAGTGTCATTGGGATCATTTTTTGAAGTACTTTCTAATCATGGGCTTAGTTTTCTCTTTGGGCATATATCATTTTGAAGGTTATTATAGTGGTCATTTGTATGGAAGTACATGCCATTTGAGAAATATGGTATTGTTTTGTCATATCGAGGTATTCATTGTATTTTGTAAAGTCATGATATTGTTTTCATGGAACGACTGTAACTATTAGGGATGGATATGTGTGGTTATGTTTATTTGGGTGTGTTGTGCTTATGACATGTGTTGGCTTAAGCTAGCCAGAATGTGTACATGTTGTCATGATGACACTTGTTATGGTCATTGGCAGGTGGTGCTAGCATAAGGGTGTGGACCAATTGGTGATGAGGCACCTTGGAGGTAGTATGGATTGACACCCCCCTCCCCCCCCCCTCTCCCCACTATGATGCATTAGTGAGGCTCCTATCTTAGGCCTTCTCTTGAGAGTGGGAGAGCGTAGGTGTGTTCGTCTCTACAACTAGTATATGGCATAGGTGTATTCATCCCTACTGCTAGCCCTCTAGAAGGATAGTGGTTGCGAATCATGGGTTAACAAACCCTACCACTGGTTGGATAAATAAAAGACTAAAAAAAACCTACAAGCAATGGTTGTTATGAGTACTTGTGGCAATGTTTCACATGCTACACAAAGCACAGATATGCTGACCACATGGATTATGTATATGATAATATTGATTTCTGAGTTATATTGTTAATAATATGTCTTCTAATTGAATTGTGATTATGTGGATCATGGATTGTTTAATGGTATATTGTGGGTATGATGACATGGGCATGAGAGATGATGTCAGGCCATGGCTTTATCTATGATTGTGTGTTATTTTGAGCATGTGTAAGACTAATAGTTGTTGTAGGTTGCCTTGTACCCCACTCCTCTTCTCTAGTGCAGCACTTGTCGAACATCTAGGAGGGGAAGTATAAAGGCTTTCCACTCAGTTGTGTATTGAATTTATTTAAATTACAAGTGAAAGGCACAAGAGCCTAGATGAGCACGGAGAGGGAGAGTAGACGAAAGAAAAATCTTCACTGCTTGGTTAATGTATATTTCATGTACAATATTATGGACTATGTATCATTGTATGAAACTCTCTATACTCTTCTATATACGATGATGGTATTTATGTGTTTTTTTTTGGTATTTTAGCAGAATGAATTGAAGTGGATGTTTAGTTTTTAGTGTGATATGAAATTTTTGTGTAGTTTGACCTTCCTTAATATTATGTATTCAACACATTATTGGTTTTTAGTTATCATGCTTCCATTTTGAGATTACTTAATCCTAAGTATCACCTTGCCCTCACTAGGGTGGGGTGTTACAGCTATCCTTGAAGGATCTAGTTCAGGAGATAACATTGGTCCTCCCCTCAAGGGAGGAAAATGTTGTTGTAGAATACAAGAATGTGGTGACCATATCAAGGGGTGCCAAAATGCACTATGGAACTTCTAGAAAATCATGGCATTGGACAAAAGATTGCAGGGTTAAGCAGAAGGAAACTGGCTAGAAGGGACTAGGCTAAAAATCAAAGGATGATTATTGAAAGATTGTGACTCGCAAAGGTAGGGTGTCATGGGTCCCTCTTGGGGGCCCAGTTACTTCTAGAGTGGCCTAATCTAGATGAAGGCATGATGGGTAAGTTCAAAAGGTCACAAAAGTTGGAAAGTGGAAGATGTTGAAGTAGGAGAGTATGAATGTTGATGCACAAGAGCCAAAAGAGATGCAAGAAGCAACGAAGATGACAGAAGACATGGCTATGGGGGTTGGGTGTGTGGATGATGTTGTTTGGACACTACTGAGGTTGTTGAAAATGCCTGGGTGAGGCTGTAAGCTGATGGGGGTGAAGCTACCTCTACTTGAAAGTTGGGTTTTAGTGGCAAGGAAAGGGCCTTTGCTGTCGATGGCTAAGATCGTTAGGAAGGGATCGCTCGGGGGGGTGTTGTTCCACCTTCCCAATTTCACTAAAGCTTATATGTGTTGGATGGCCATCAAGATTAGCATCTCACTCAAAGAAAATGTAGTTAGAGACTAATTTGGAGGTTCAAACAACCCTCAAGGAAGTTTACAACAAATGTGCTACTAGCAGGACATGAGGATCCTCTTGTGGGTTTGTGGGGTTGTGGCCTTTTCTTGTTTCTTGATTTTATGTTCATTTTTGATGATTGGGTTATGGTAGTGATGTTTGATTCTAGGCTCCTTGGATCTACGATTTTAGGTTTTTATGTAGGGCCCCTTTGTTCTTGAACCTTTACAGAGCTCTAGGATTTTTGTGGCTAGTTCTAGTTGAACAATTTTGTGTGGTTATGATCTATCACATGGCCTAATACTAACAAGTTGTGCTTTTGATTCTTGTGAAATTGGGAAATTTTTTCTTCCCCTTGAATTTTCTTGTTGTACATATTTTACATTAATACATTTCCAAACTTTTCTAAAAAAAAACTCTATTGATAACTATTATTATATGCAAACTCAGCTAGTGGTAGCATCCGATACAAGCTATCTTTATACTACAAAGCATATTCTTTCAACATATCTTGAATAATTTGATTCACCAACATAGTTTGTTCATCTATTTGTGGATGATATGCTGAACTCATGTTTAGCTTCATACCCATCTCCTTCTAAAATGCCTACAAAATATGTGACATGAATCAAGCATCTCTATCACTAATAGTCTATTGTGGCACACCATGCGACTATACTATCTCTACAAGAAAGAGATGTGCAGTCTCTACTGCACTCACTAATGTCAATGTGGCAAGGAAATGGGCAGACTTTGTTCAACAAATCAACAATTACTAATATAGTATCATAGCCACTACGAGCCCATGGAAGATTACTAATGAAATCCATACCAATGACATCTCATTTCCACTAGGAAATATCATGAGAATGCAAATATCCCCCAAGCCTCTAATGCTCTATCTTCACTTGTTGGCAAATCAAACATCGAGATACATACTCCCCTACATTCCTCTTCATACAAGGCCCCCAATACATCCATCGTAAACCCTGGTACATCTTCTAACTACCTGGATGCATTTGGTATCTACTCATGTGGGCCTCATTTATCAACTGAAATTGTAAAGCTTCTAGAACACATACTCGATCATCTGTCTATAACACATCATGACTATCCACAAAGAATGGTCCATCAAAAATGATCAGCTACCTCAACTCTTTACACCATGGATCTTGTCACTGCTACTCTTGAATCTACTCCTACAAATCTAATTGGATAGTGAAGCTATTAAGCTTACTTGCCACTTTGCTCAATGCCTCTACTAATTTATTAGTCTTGATAAGCCTATATCTAATAGTGAAATCAAAATCAACAACTCCACCCATCTACATTGTCATAGGTTAAATTGCAACTAACTCATAAGATATTAGAGGCTCTTATGGTCAATCCAAATAGTAATCTACTTCCCATATAGATAATGCCCCCACATCTTAATGCCACCACATCTTCAATGGGAATATTATAGCACCCAACTCTAGATCATGCATTGGATATTTGGTTTCATGCGGCCTTTATTGACAAGATGCATAAGCCACAACCTATCCATCCTACATCAACACATAATCAAATCCATCTCCCAAAGCATCAATGCTAACATTATACGGGTGTCTAGATGTAGGAGATATTAACACTAGGGTAGTCAAGACTCAATGCTTCAACTCCTCAAATGTAGCCTTACAAGCTAAGCTCCAGACAAAGCTAGTCTCCTTCCTTAGCAATTGAGTCAAAGGAGATGCTATCTAAGAAAAATATTCTACAAATCTATTGTAACAACCTGCTAACCCCAAAAAGCTCCAAACCTCTACTACTGACCATTATCAGCCAATCATGAACAACTATAATTTTTGTAGGATCCATAAAGATACCATCTCTTGATACCATATGTCCCAAGAATTGGATCTCTAATGATCAAAATGAATACTTGGATGGCTAAGTGTATAGTTGGTACCTCCTTAAAGTCTATAATACCATCTAAAAATGCTCTACATGCAATTGCTCATTAGGAGAATACACCAAGGTATTATCTATAAACACAATCATAAACTAATCTAAAAATGGCCACATTGCACCATTCATAAGGATCTTGAAAACAACTGGTGCATTTTTCAACCTAAATGGAAGCACCAGAAAATCATAATGATCATATCGGGTTTTGAATGTTGCCTTTGACACATCTTGCTCATGAACCTAGACTTGATGATACCTAGACTTGAGATCAATCTTCAAGAACACATGAGCTCCCTAAAGTTGATCAAACAAGTCATCAATGTGCGATAGTGGATAGTTGTTTTTCACAATCACCTAGTTTAATTGTCTGTAATCAATGAACAGTTGCAAACTCCCATCTTTCTTTTTAACAAATAGCATTGGTGCATCCCATGGTGATACACTAGCTAAATGAAGCTTTCGTTCAACAATTCTTGCAGTTCAATTTTTAACTTTGCTATCTCTACTAGAGACATCCTATAGGGAGCATTTGAAATAGGATCTATGCTAGGTTTAAGTTCAATATTAAACTTAATTTCTAGCCTCAATGGCAAACCTAGTGATTTAGACTAGAATACATCAGGAAACTCTTGGACCATAGGGATCTAATCTATCTCCACCATATATGTTTTATACATTGTGGCCACAAAGCATCCATGCCCCTTTTGATGCATCCTACAATACATTTGTGAGGAGATCAAATCCAGATGCATAAACTTCAAACGAGTTTATACCTCAGTTAAAGCACCATTAGCTGATTGCAATTTCAGGAGCTTTTGTTGACAATCCAAATTAGCATTGAACTATGATAGACAATCCATCCCCAAAATTACATCATATATTTTAAGATCCATGATATGCAAATCACTAATCATTGCACACCTTTTAGTTTTACTAGCATAACTATACACACCTGATCAACTCAAGTTTCATGATCCCTAGCAAAAGATATTATCAACCCAGGAGAAAGAGACTGATATCAAGAGAAACCTAATGTGCAACACTAAGATCTACGAATGAATGGCTAGCACTTGGATAAAAAAAATCAATACATCAAAGCCCAAAAGGATACCTCTTATCTCCATCACTATGTTTGGCTACACAACCAATAGCTGGTTCGTTAGGATGTACACTCATCTCTAGGTCCTCTGGTCCACTCCTCCTGATTGAGCAATAGGTGTTCTACCTCCACCCTAAATTGGTGATCACTATCCTTGGCCCCTCCCTTCTCCACTACTACTTGTCTAATTTGGGCACTTCCTAGCCTAGTGTCATGGCTTCCCACATGCAAAACAATTCTGGCAATCCCTCTATAGATGGCTAGGCTACCCACATCTATAACAAACAATAAATCCATGATCAACTTCAATATTAGGACCACAAGATGGTGTTAGGTCCTTACCTCCATGTCCACAGGTTTTCTTGAAGGGGCCAAGCCTACCTTTAGATGTCAGTCCTCTCTTTTTCCCTTGCCTCTTCTCATGAGGTGCTACATCCTCTTGCTTGCTTTTCTCTAGGTCCATAACAATCGCTCTAGCCTCATTATAGGATGTAAATTTGAGTGATAATATGACATCCTTTAAAGAGGGTCTCTAACAAATCTATTTTTCCATGCCTGAGTATTTGTATGCATCTAGGATACATAACTACTAAGCTCAAAGAAACAAGCATCATACTTTGCCACAGACCAACTACCTTGATACAAATGGGAGAACTCCTCCTCCTTGGCTTGGGCATATTAGGTAGACACATAATGAACTTTGAAAGATGTTAAAAAATCATCCCATGCCACCTTTTGGCTAGTCTATTCTTTGGCTGGCTCCTTAGTCATACACCAACACCAAGCAATGATAACCAACTGATATACTGCCAACCAAGTCTATTGAACCGATGAGCAACCCATCAAATCAAAAGTCTTTTGCACCTCCTCCAACCACTCTATAGCTACGGTAGGATCCTCAATGCCATGAAATTTAGAAGGTCCTAACTTCCAAAATTACTCTACCAATTCCTTGATGATAGGCTACTTGTTTGAATCCCCTATGGCTCCACTACCACTATCACTTTCCACTCCCCTGACAATGCGAATGAGAGCATCACTAGCTACAATATGCTACTATATAATTTGTAATAGCTATTGAATAACATCTACCTTTCTACTTGCAAGACCACTACTAGATGCTTGAGGAGGTTGTGCCTACTAAATATTAGACCCTTCTAACCTATGGGCCCCACTAGAATTAGGACCACATCTACTATACCTATCTATAACTTGAAATCACAAATTGATGAGTACCCCAATCATCATACAACATTGGAGTGAATTAGCTAACATATGTGCATTGTTAACATACTAGTATTATGCTAACATACTCTGAGCAATTGGGGTACCCCAAATTGTTGTCTGATGATTGGGGTACTCATCATCATACAACTTGAATAGATTGCTAACATATAATCACATATATAGTCACTGTCAAACATAAATAATCATATATCCATTGCACAACATCATATGTGTTTTCACTATTAGGTTCATGCATTCATACCCACACCATACCATCAAGCAAAACATGAACCACACAATCATAGACTAATCATATGATATATAATCATCACTATGATCCACAAATCAATACCCTTATATATGCCTTACCCATGTGGTCACTAGCATATCCATACTTTGTGTAGCATGTGAAATGTTGTCATGAGTACTCATAATGAATCATTTCCTGCAAGCTTATTATTAGTCTTTTATGTACCTGATTGGGGCTAGGGTTTGTAAACTTGTGACCTACAACCACTAGCCTTCTAGAGGATTGGCTATAGGAATGAACACACCTATGCCACATACTAGTTGTAAGGATGAACACACTTATGCTCTCCCACTATTGGAATGAGGCCTAAGATAGAAGCCTCACTAATGCATCACATTGGGGGTCTATTCATAACTACATCTAGGGTACCTCATCACCAATTGGCCCACACCCTTACACAAGCACTGCCCACCAACAACTGCTACAAGCATTGTTGTAAAGACACATACCAATTCAAGTTAACTTAAGCGAATACATGTCACAAGCACAATAAAACCAGAACAAGCATAACATGACCACATATATCCACACCTAGTAGTCACACTCATTCCATGAAAACAATACCTAAACTTAACATAATAAAATTTTGTGCCACAACCATACTCCTTGAACTACATATAATTTCATAAAAATGACCACTATTGTAACCTCTAAGATGCTAGATGCCAAAAGAGAAAACAAATTTAACAAATAGAAAATACGTTGAAAGACAATCCCAATTATACTAATTTTAGCTCAATCGGACTCTTAGAAACAAAGTTATCTGCGTTTAAAGTTTAATTAATAAAATAATAAATAATAATATTTAATAATAGCCAATGATAATTGAAACTACCAGAAATTCCTGCACAAAAACATGTCCATAAAATATAATCTTCCAACCATGCTAGTCTTGTTAACATCACATCTAATATTCCACATGTCCATATCATTTCATATATTGCATATTTATTCCTAAACAATCTACAACCAAAATCATAAAATTTTGGGAGATTTGCAAAACAATACATCTAAACTCAATCTTTTAACTATTTGCCCCACGTGCCCACATCACATGATCATATACACTAATCCAACACAAAAATATAGAGAAAAGGTAAAGACAACCCACTAATCAAAATTGGTAAAGCAAAAAGACCAAAACAAGCATAAAATTCTCAAAAATCTTGCAAAACTTTGTTTCAGTCCAAAAAAGTTATGTATCCATGTAGATACAATTGTAGCAATCTCAAATCCAAGCTCAGAGTAAGAAAAATTCTTCCACAAAGCTAAAATTTTAGAAAATAGTGGAAAATGGAAGAAAACTGAAAAAACGAGCAGGAACAAAATCAAACTCAGTTGTTGTTTGTATGAAACTCATGAGCATAAAAGTAAATAAAATGCTAGAGTAAGTTTTCTTGGTTAGAAAAAAAAAGAGATAGAAAGTGTGACATTCTATCCCCAAATGTCATGGAAAATGTTAAATATACATAACATTTGACATTATGTGTAATAAATGTGATAGGGAAAATGCAAAAGGAAATGAAAAGGAAGCTTTATTTATGTAGAAATAATGTATCTAGGCCATGCTTTGAGGGTTCCTTGGGGTTATCTTTCTTTGGCATCTATTCTTTAGAGGCAATCCAACATTGTCATCACAGTTAGGCATGCACTCGACCAAATGGGATGACTAGTCACCTTCCTACCCCAATTTACCTGATACCTGTTAGTCACCTTTACTAGCTTTATAATTCCATGCTGCCATGACCTCTAATTCCCAAGTGTATTGAGACCATTGCAGAAAATACTAATACCTCTTCAATTATATGGTGTTTTGTGCAAATTAAATAACATTTATCTCTATTTTAGGAACCTAAAATTGTTTTCTTTGATAATTACCTAAATATGGAAATATTACAACTATTCATTTCATGAGGAAAATTTGTTTGTGCACATTAGAAAATCCAATATGTGGCCAATGTGTTAGAAGATTTGGAATATGACTTTTTAATATTGATCTTCAGTTTTTGGCTCTTGTATATGTTGTACAAAAATTTAAGGATTTTGTATCACTGTTACAAGAAAGAAAGTAGCATTGCTACTATAGTTTTCTTCTATTGCAATTTATATGTTTTATAAATACTATGTTATCCTACAATTAAACTCTCTGTATGATTGCTTATGTTTGGTTGTGCAAAATTTAAGATTACTAAGGTGAATTGGTTGAGTTAATTTGCTTGTAGTTGAACTAAAAGGCTATGGATATATTTCCAAGTTTAGTTGTTTTGACATTTGTATTGCATCGTAGATTCATAGTGTATATTGAGAGATGTCAATTGTCATATTGGCACTCTCTTCTTGCTATATCATTGGGCCAAGGTTTGCATTATATAATTGTTTGGGTTATGCTTTATTCTTTTTATGTTAAACTGATTATCGTGAATGTTGGTCAAAATGCAAGATTGAGTTTTTGAAGATTGATGAACTATTTGGAAAATAAACTTTTAGCCTTGCATTTCATGCAGCATTTTGGGAACTTTGGATGTTATTTGTTGCACCCTAGAATGGGGTGTTACACATTGATGTTGTTATACCTCATAAATCAATGGGGTGTGAAGTGCAGTTAGGCCAGAATGGTAATCATAAAGTGCCATATGGTTGTAAGGTACTTGATGATGAACTCACAATTTTTTTTAGAATGTTGATAATAGGGTTTGAAAATTTTTTGATTTTCGTGGGATCTTCTCATGAGCTCAAATCATGTCCATTAACTCCAATTTTTCACCTAACAAGCAAAGTCATTAATCTTGTAAGAAACTCATGTTTAGGACTATATGTATGTGAATAAAGACCATCAAGGTTACCTTCTCCACAATAACATAAGAAGGGGTTAGAAGGAACCCAAGAAGAGATAATCGAAAGAAGAGGAAGATAGAGGTGCTAGTTGTGAATACATCCATAATAAATATTAGGAGAGGAGAACTCATGATTGACAATATTGACAAAGAAGAAAGAGCATAAAGTCTTTGCAAATGACAAGAAGTCACTCTTGATACTTCCACAAGTATATAGTGAAAAAGCACCTTTGGAGCCATCAAGAGGAATCCACATGCAAGAAAATTCTTATTTTGATATAAACACATCCTTGCTTGATATGAAAAATAAGAGTCAAAGCCTTACGATATGGTGTGACATTATCATTATTAACATTTACAAAAATTTTGCAACACAAAATAATCTAAGAATTCTCTATGCCCATGAGTTCCAAGACAAGGAAGTGTGGCTATAGTTTTTGAAGGAATAGAATGATTCACCTCATGATGGACGTGAAGTATTAGCTGAACATTCTTGAGAAAAATTTCTTCATGACCACACCATCATGAGAATGGGAGCTTATTTGTTTATGGACTCAATGCTACATTATGTTGGTATGCAAACCTTCATAGCATAGAAAGTAGAACTTATAGTGATTATAGAAAAATTATCCTTGATGGAGGTAAGCAGCAAAAACATGATATAGGGCTAGTGATTAAAAAGTCGATAAAATAATTTTTTTTGTCTTCCTAAAAAAGTCAAAAAATTTAAAAAATTAGTAAACATTTAGGAAAAAGTTAGCATGTTTAAAAAGGCAATATTTTAGAGGTTTCATACTACACATCATATAAATATGCATAATAGACATAGATAATACAATTAAAGATAAAAAATGCAAAACATATTAATAGAAAAAAAAAGCAACATTTCAAGTTACAAATTATATTACCATAAATTTAAATACTATTAAAGGTCTGTATCCAAATGCTTCTTGAATTATTTCTTCAATATCCATCATAATAGCTACAAATGCTTTTGCATGTTATTCTATTTCTAAATATTCATTCATAATTATCAAAGGCTCCTTTTTAAAATTCATATCAAAAGGTATATTAGCTCTTTTTAGCCATGTCATCTACATCTTGATTAGGAATATCATCATCATTATCAATCTCACTGTTAGAGTCATCATATTTTACAAGATCAACTAAAAAATCATCCTAATGATTAATTTGTACATTATAAGTGCTTTGAGACTTAGAAAAGTAGAAGAAAAATCTTGTTAACTAATTTTTGTTAAATTTTTTAATTTAATTAAGTTTTATAAATTCTAAATTTATTTTCTTTCAATTGACATAAATTATAAATATCTTATTATATTTTTTTCTATGTAAATTTTGGAAAATAAAGGAGGAGATTTTGAAATGGGAGTAGTGGGTGGGAACTCAAAGGCGTAGGAAGGATCGTAGGTGATCGCGAAGGTCCAAGAGGGCTTGGTGGTAGTGGAGACCTAGGAGCACTTGGCCTGAAGGGATGCAGTAGGAGGAGCAATAGCATGGTGTCTGATGGGGCCAAGGTCACATGTGATGAGGGTGATAGTAGATTGGTAGGGGTTGGGGCTAATTTTTCTACCACGGGTGGCAGGCAGCTAGGGGTGGATAGATTTGAGGCTTGCTCTAGCGAAGGGGGGAATATGCACTTGCAAGTTGGACAACCACCTAATGAAGGTTTGCAAATACTAGAGCTCAGCCTCTTGGGCAAGTTTGTTTATGAAGGGGTGTGTCCTAGGATGGACCTTATATGTCAATTGGGAGGCACAACCTTGGGATTGAAGAAGTTATTAGTCCATAGTTTGGTGGATGAAAAATTTTTGTTTGTTTTTTAATTAGCTAAAGACAGGGAAAAGGTGCTTTTGGAGGGCTATGGTTTTATGGGGCCTGAGGGTTGGCCCTTGTGCCATGATGGCTAGGGGCCCACTAGGATGCAGACCTTTTCACCTAGGCACTAGTTTCTATTTAGGCTCTGGACCTCCCCTTGGAATGGTGGGAACCAAAGTTCCTGAAATCTCTTACAAGTTTGTTTGGAGAGTTTGTGAAATTTATCAAGTATACAAAATCTAGGAAACATATGGGATACAATTGATTCTTCTTTTGGTGACTACTAGGGTTGAAGGATTAGGTGCAGGAGGTAATCCTAGCAATGTTGTCAAGGAATGAGACCTTATGCATGGAATATGAGAATCTAGGTGCAGGTACATCATGGATGCGTGAAGAGGTTTCTATTGTTGAGTGTGCAGTGTGTGGCAAAGGCAACCACTTGGTAGTGATTTATAGGATTCATGCAAACACCCCACTCCCCCNCCCCCCCCCCCCCCTCTCCCCCCACTAGAACCAAGGGGGATGGATGGAGGTGGGGAGGTGGGGTTGACCAATGAAGCAGAGGCTCCTAGCCAAGGGAGCTGTTGCTTTGAAGTAGTGGACCATAATGAGAGAGCCCATTTAGACTAAAGGGATTGAGAAACTAAAATGTGCCTTAGTGCCTGAGGGTTCTAGGGGATCAGTTTTAGTGTTGGAAGTTTTAGAGCTGTGGCCTAAGAGTCCAGGAGGGGTGATGGGGGAGGATATTTCCACCCCTCCTTAAAAGGCAGTGGGGGTGAATTTTTCTTTGCTTGGAGACTGGATGAAGGTTGTGTAGGGATCCCCACTCCCTAAGATGGGCAAGATCTTAGAAGTGCAATGGGCTGTTGGGAGGGGAAATTTTTTGTAACCCTAGAGCTAGGCTAGAATGGGTGACCACTTTCACCCATGGCTTGTAGTCAAATCACGTAGATAGAGATTGATCTAAGATTATAGCATACCTTGAAGGAGCTGTACAAGAAATGTACACCTAGTAAGCCATGAAGATTTTTTCATGGAATTGTATGGGGTAGGATACCCCCCTATAAATGAAATACCTTGTGAGATATGATGCAATGGGAGGGATGTGACATTGTTTGCCTACAAGGGACAAAGTTGTAGACCATGGAAGTCCATCTTCTAAAATGGGTAGGATGGCAAACTCAATTTGTGCCTATTTGTGGAAAAGTGGGGGATGTAGTCATGTTGGCTAAATAGCCATTTAGACAGGTCAATTCGGCTAAGTGGTGTATTATAGTTCTACTCTCGAATGAAGGGATTTGGCTCACTAGTAGGAATGTTTGCAACAACTCCAATGGATTGCCATGCTTGTTGATGCATGCTAATGGATTGTGATTGACAATTTTAATTAGTGCTTATATGCCTAGGAAAAAAACAAGTAGTGATATGGCTGACCCATTAGGTTGCTCATAGTTTCTAGAGTTCTTACAGAAGCACAATTTGATTGATGTCGAGCTCACTAGTTGCTAGTACACTTGGAGCAATTAGCATATAGGGAAAGCATTGGTCCTTTCTTAAATCGATCATATTTGGATTAATTCTCAAATTGTGATGGACTCTAATGTACAAGTGGAGGGGAAAGAGAGGCTGGTGTTCGACCATCAATCTTTATGTTATCAGGTAGGAAGGTTGGTTAGGCTAAGATCCTTGTCTTTGAGATTTGATAGATCATGGTTGGTTAAACCCTGACTCAGGCCACTAGTGGAATGGATCTAGGTGGATTATGATGAGCACACAAATCCTAGATATTTTTTGAAGATGGATCTTTCCTGTCTTAAGCAAGCCATCCAGTCTATCAAGGTAGAGGAGAAGTTCTCATTCCAAAAGTGGTAGTCAGAGCTACTTTCTCATTTGACATTGCTGCAAGATAGGTAAGAGCAGGGTGAAGAGGTTACGATGGAGGAGCAATGCGTGTTGAAAGAGCTACAGGACCTTGATGCTAAGGCAAAGATTTACTGGAAGCAGTAGGCTCAAGCTACTTGGTTGAGAGAGGGCAATAGAAATACAAAGTTCTTCTTCATTACGGTCAGGGCTAATCAGGCAACCAAGGAGTTGAGACTTTGTACTAATGGACATTCTTGACTACTCCTTAAGATGTGGCCCAGATCATGCATCACTACTGGGCTAGTATTTAGGCTTATCATAGGACTTTGCCCATTGTGTACCTGTGATGTTAGTGTTGGAGGAGGTGCAAAACAAAATGTTGTTGGCACCTTTCTCTTTGCAGGAGTTCCAGGACGCATTGAGCTCCATGAGGTCAGATCGAGCTCCTGGGCCAGATGGGTGGCTAGTGGAATTCTTCAGAGAGTTCATTGATGTGTTGAGGACAAACCGTTTGGAGGCATTTAACAAGATGCTGTAAAGACAAAGAGTTTGGCATGAAATTACTTGCTCTAGGATTGTTCTTCTACCTAAGGTTGCCGATTTGTTTGATCCTTTGCAGTTCCATCCTATCAAGGTTTGTAATACTCTAATTCAACTCTTCACAAAGATGCTAGTCAGGTGGCTTGCACCAATGATGTCAAGGTTGGTTGTGAACAACCAAGTAGGGTTCATTAGGGGGTGATACATTTAGGATTAGATTATCCTTCTCCAGGAGGTGATGCATTCAATTCACCGTTCTAGGTACCATGCAATGTGCATAAAGTTGAACAATAAGAAGGACTGCGATACTATTAGTTGGGACACCCTGGCTAACATTATGATGTGGAAGGGTTTTGACCCTAAGTTCATTGCTTTATGTACTTAGATTCAGGCTTTGGGAGCCTATTCTTTTGACATTGAGGATAAGTTGTGGGGGTTTTCTTCCCCAAGGAGGGGATTGCGGCAGGGAGACCCTCTTTCTCCATACTTGTTTATCACTATCATGGATACTTTGTAGGTGTATTGTTAGGTGGAAGGCGTTTGTGGGCTTAATGTTATAGGGATTGAGCGGGGTCAATGTTGCACCTAGTTAATTGAAACACTATTTCTTAGCCCTAAGAGGTGGGGAGCTTGGGGGTAATGAAATCTCAAGATCTAGTTCTAATGAATTACCAAACTATGGTCAATCATATTACTTAGCTGAGGCATGATCAAGCACAATGAATACAAATCATTAGATCAAAATATACATTGTGGACAGCCAACCATAGACTCACTTATTTGGAGAATAATATGTGCACATGTTATGCACATGAATGTGGCAGGAATGATGGGGGAGTCACCCAAAGCTATCATTAGATGGAAGTTACTAACGATGAGAGGATGGTGCATCCTGTGGAAAGGTCGCTTGCCTAAAAAGATTAAAGTCTTTTTGTGGTTGATTAATCAAAATGCATTGCTCGTGCATGCTATTTTGCAGGGTCAGGACCTTGGCATGATGGACACATGTCTACCTTGTAGGTAGGCCTCAGAAAATTATTCAGCACTTTGTGTACAAGTCTCTTTATCAAATTCAGGTTTGGCAAGAGTTAGTGTGTTCACATACTCTACATATGCAAGATCTCCATGGGGATTTAGTGAATGTTGTGGTACTTTGGGTGACCTGGAAGGCCCAAAATGCATTGATTTTTCATGGAAAGCAACTACCAACTCTATTACAATTGGTGAATTAGGGGCATAAACTTTGTTATGAGGCAACTATTGCAATCAATCAGATGCCCATGTTCAAAGCTTCTTGTGAGGGGTTTCAATAGAATGCCAAGTTATGGAAACTAGTTCAAAGAGTTGGTTGGGTGAATGTGCTACAGCTAGTATAGGGGGACCCTAAGCTAGTTGATGATGCATTTTTTGGTAACTGGCAAGGAGATGCCATGACATTTAGAGGGATCCACATTGAGCTAATGAAACCTATGCTAATTGATTGTCTAGGTGTGCTGGCATCAGGGGAAATTATTCTCCCTCATGGTTGGGATTTCCAAGATGTTCATGTTTTTTTTACAGGGGCTATCCCAAAAATGGCGGAAGTGGGAAAATCTTGAGAGTGGTGCTATAGAGGTTTTGGTAAGAAATGGTGAATTTGGTGGACCACTACTTCATCTAGTCTAGAAATGTGTCGAAGTTGTAAGGGGTTCACTTTGCCTTTCTAAAATGTTTGAAATTTGGTTAATAAGTCAATTTTTTGAGCTTTTCATAGGCTTCTTAAGACTACATTGTCATGGTTGGCATTTGGGATTAATGATTGCCCTTTGAAGATTAATGACTTCAATTGTGACGAGGCCCCTATGGTCAAAGCCATAGTTCACCTACAATCGATAGAGGGGAGTTGCGGTGGTGGATGTGAGGGTTTTGTCTACAACAAGGGATGAGGGGCCATAGAGGAGGGCTAGTGGGTTGATGATGAAGGAAGGGTAGGTGGCCCAAAAGGGGCTATAGGTTGCTTAGGAAGAGATTCAATGAGGGGAAGTGCAAAATGCACTTTTGGAGATGGAGGTAAACCTTGCTAGGGAAAGCATGCATATTTCAAAGGCCAAGGTGGGTGAAGAGATGGCAAATGCATCTAGGAGGGTGGAGAGGTACACTTGGGAAGCAAGTGGAAGGCTTGAGAGTGCAAGTTTTCATGAAAACCCAGCACGGTGGAGCACACATTTGTGCAGCATGAAAAAGAGATGCAGCATGCATGGGATCTCAAGTAGTCGGTGCTAAGGGCTACATTGGAGGATTCTCTGTGGGAATAGGTTAGGGTAGATTTGTTGCAAGAGTAGAAGTGTAATGCATAAAGGGAGCAATTTGAGCTAGAGGAACATGAGCAGGAATGACAACAGGCAGTGAAGCTTCAGTGCTATATCAATCGTGTGCATAAGAGTGGGGTTTAGCAATGGCTACGGGAGGGAAAGTGTCCATACAAGGTTATGGATATTTGTGGTCAAACGTTATGGAGGGCACTCCACTAACATATTCGACAAACTACTGTGAGGCTACATCCGAATGGAAAAGGTACGGTTGCAAAGTAGATGCAAAATGTTAAGGGTGCTAAAGAGTTTCAACAAGTTGCAATGATGTTAATACTAAGTAGCACTAGATGGTGTTGGATAATATCCATGCCTAGGAACAAGCTACATGTCCTTACATGTAGTTGCCTAAGTAGCTCTAGTTTTGGTTGGGAAAGTGGTCATGTAGTCATTGGATGGGGTGCGAGGCTACCATTGGCTCCATGACCTTTGTTTTTTCTCTTGTGTATAGGGTTTTTGGGCTAGCATTGTGCATGTGCTAGTCCAGTTAACAATCATCAGTTGTTGTAGGTTTGGCGTTTTGGTGTTAGGGTGTTGTTATTGTCAGGGGTGTTTAGTTTGGGGTGGTTTTGTGTTCTTAGGTTGAGGGCAGGAAGTCTTACCTCCACCTTGATGAGATGGTTTTCTCATTTTTGTACATATCTCACTATTTTTTTTCTTTTTAATGCAAATTTCCTTGACCTCTTCTAAAACAAAAAAGACTTTTTTCAAAAAAAAGTTGTCATTTTTTATTACTTTTTCACAAAATTTGACTGAAAAAGTTGTGCTAAATTGGTGACTTTCTCATGATTAAAAATTCAGTGACTTTTCCTAAAGTGGCAAAAATTCCTAGACTTTTTAATTATCGTATAGAGTTTTAAAGAAAAGAAAGTATGATGGTAGACATTAAGTAGTATTATGACTTCATAGATAAAGAGACATTTTTAAGTTGCATAACAAAACTAAGATGATCAAATTGTATGCTTTAGAAGCAAGGCTAGATGGTCTAGAAACATTGGATATTCAAGCACTAGAAGTGGAATAACAAAAAGCTTGAAGGAGTTAGAGGAATGCTGGATTAGTTTAAGAACTTTATGGCTTGTAGAACACAAACACTTCATTTCTCAGTGATAATGGTCTATTGAAAATCAACATTAGTGAATACGAAGATCATGAAAGGAAATGAATTTTAGAAAAAAAAAAAAGCTTTAGAGAAAAGTTAGGGACAAAAATTTGTCTATTAAGAATCTTGAGGAAAAAACCCTTGCAACAACCCCATCATAAGCCCTAATTCGTAAGTTGAATCTTGACCAACTTGTCTCTTTTGATTTGCCAACTCTCCAAAGTGATCCTATGAATTGTATTTCAAAAAAAGCTATTTTCATTAGGATGTATTAATACTATTGTTCTTACTAAGAAGTTTAATTGTTCTTTCCAATCTAGGTTTGTTCTCAAATTTGTAAGTGAAGGGAAGAAAGACGTTTGATGAAACTATTATATATATTCATACTGGCAACTATGAAAATGCATATCTATTTTTTTTAATTCACTCACGAAATTCTTGACAAATTCTCAATTAACAAAACCAATGCTTTTAAAGGGAGTGTTAGACCATAATTATGAGGTTAACTTACCCAATCATTAGTTTTGTGGATAGTTACATGGAACTTAAGTGTAACATCCATCCATAAGAAGTAAGAGTTAACACTTGAAGCTCCCAACATGCTAGCTAAAAGAGCAAGGGCAAACTTTTTTTTCTCTTTTCCAAACAGTTGATCAATCATTAGAAACTTAACTTGCATATAGACCAACAAAAACAACTATCATTTTTTTTTGAGAAAGTATTCGGGATGTTATAACTAAAAAACGCAAAATATGTTACAAGAGATTACAATTGGTGGGCCATCAGAAATGGCCCTTCCAAGTGGGGGGGGGGGGGGGGGCCCCCCCCCAGACAGGGGAATGGGAGGAGGCGCCCCCCCACCCCCTAGATCAAAGCAGCGAGATCGAGGGGGGGGCACTCCCCTCAAGAGGAAACCTCAGCGAAAAAGAGGGGGGGGGCACCCCCCCCCACCCCCACGAGAGACACCAGACGGGGGAAAGAGACCAGGGGGGGCAACAACCCAACCAAAAGGGGGCAAGCCCCCCCCCCCCCCCCAAGGTCCACCCGCACACTAAGGGTTCATTGGCAACTGTCGGCAGGCACAGTCGGAGCGCTCCAGCTCGTGGAGGATATCAAGAGTATTCCGATCATCCTTGGTGTCCACAAAACTAGCCGCCTGCTGGATGCCCTGCATGGTCGCCTCCCATTTGCTTTTGTCTGCTTGGGAGGCCTCGGCATCAGGGTGGCAGCGTGCTGAGGTTCGGCGGATATATCATCTGAGTTCATCCCATGAGCTTTCGTAATTGATGCCAAGAGTGAGGTATAGGCAGTGCCCCCCTCTCAGCCACTATCTGGTATTGTGCTCGTGGGCGCGGTCTAGCTGTTGCTGCCTCTGTTCCTCCTCCTCCTGAAGTCGGTCACGCTCCGCCTGCTCAGCCTACTGCTGCTGTCTCTGGGTCTCTTCCTCCTGGGTTAATTCCTCCCTTACCCGAGCTCAGATTTTGTCAATGAAGCGAGCCTAAGCAACCTCTGCCCTGAGGTCCTGTTGTCTCACCCGTTCCTGCTCACGCTTAGTAAACTGAGCTTCTAGTTCAGCGCAGGCCTAGGCGAGGGCTTCATTCCATTTAGCTTCCCATTCCTTCCTCTCTGCTTCCCTGGCTTCGTCTGCTGCCCTCTTTAGAAGCTCTTCATTCCAGTTTCCCTAGCTAGAGGTCTCTAGGGGAGGGGAAACCGAGATGTCTAGGTGTTTGGGGGGCACCGCCCCCGTGGGGTTCTTCGACTCCACGCAACGGTGGACCCCCAGGGGGGCCAGTCACCCCCCAGACCGGGCACCGCCGTAGCGCCAAGCAACCTAGGGTGGGCGCACCGGGGAGCCCCCCCCATGGGGGGGGCAGACAACAATGGGTGCTACCCCCCCTCCGCCCCCCACCACAGTGCCAAGATTAATCCAGAGTGACGACCCCAAAGCTTGAGGCTAAGGGTTGCCTTAAAAAAGCGGGGGAGGTTGACCGGGCAGCCCAACTTAAGGCAACGGAGGAAGGTGAAGTGTAGGCCCTGCAGCTTGGACCTGTTGCCAAACTGGACGAAGAATCTGTCCACCAGATCTACGCCGCGGGCCCACAGGCGGGGCAAGGAAGATCTAGGCACCTGTCTGCTCCTAGTCCTGGGGACAAGCCTAGTGAAGAAAAGTTCAGCGTCCTAGAGGCCGTGGGTGGTGGGAAAAATGATTTCTCCCGTGATGGGGGCCCCCAGACAGCTGGCAATCACCGATTCTATGACCCAGATCTCCCACCCTTGGAAATAGGTACGATCACTAACCCAATTTGAAAAGAATGCGTCGTCGGCCAGATTAGGATCCCCGACTAGCCACTGCAGAGGGTCAGCCCAACCGCACTGGACCACCATCTGCCAGAGTGCCTCGTCCACCTGGAAGGCAACACAATCCAGCTTAAACGTGGGCATGGTTCCCATTATTGCCTCGATTTCTTTCCACGCATTAATGACTTGCAGAACCAGTCAGTGCGGAGGGGGGCGCTGCTGCTGCTGAAAAACAGTGTTGTTCCTCGCCTTCCATGCTACCCATAGAAGTAGCGTGGGCCAAGCATCACCCGTGGGGTGCCTCAGGGGGGGAGGGGGTGCACCGCCGCCGCGTGCCACGTGTCGTGCATACATGGGCATTTGTGTGTGAAGTGTTGTGTCGTTTCAGGGGCCGCGTCATATGCTGGGCAAGTCTCATTGTCTAGCAAACCACACCGTTGCAGTAGGGCCTGTACTGGCAATGCGTCGTGCTCCAACAGCCAGAGGAAGATTTTGATTTTTTCAGGCAGCTGTCCCTTCCAGATCCGCCGCCATCCATCGCTGCGGGGGTACTTGGCTGTCATAATGGCTCTTGGCTCAAGATCTACCCACCCCAAGGCCTGCATCTCGCATGCATGCCGAGACAGCGTCTGCCAAGGCCTTGAGTCCCACGCCGCCGTCTCCCAGCGGATATACTTACTGCTCATAATGCGGATCTAGGGGGCCAGGTCCCGATGTGGGTGTGAGAAACGGAGAACGAGCCATTGTTTCCCCAACAGCAACTCGTCCTCGAAGGACGTGACGCCCAACCCACCTGCGCTTTGGGGGCACGCCACCTGCTCCCAGTGGACCAAGTGTAATTTGCCCCCCCCCCCTTTGCCCCCCTCCCAGATGAAGTGGCGAACCAATGCAAGGAATGGCCCAAGGATCTAACAAGAAGAGAATGCCAATATGATAATCTACATCTATTAATACACTATACATCCAAGGTGCAGTACAAATGTGAAAATATCTAAAACTTAAAATCATATCCATAGGCATCTAGCTTAGCAAGATGCCAATTAATTCAATCACTTTACTTAGCAGTCTTAAATTATACACGGCCAAAATGTAATCCATCATAAGGAAGTCAAACTCAAGGAAAACATATTATTCATTTCCTTGGAAAATTGCAAATTGAAATACAAAGCAATACAATGATTTCTACATATATACATAATATCAAAGAAAAATCATGTCTAATTAGCACAAAACACCATAACCATAATAGGATTTTAGCTGAACTATTGCTAATCAAAGACAACTATGAAAAGCAAATAATGACATAAAAAATCTATGCAAGATTCCTTTCATATAATGTATAGGTCTAATTTATGGATCAAATTCTAATTTTTCTCAGATCATAATAATATACTAGATGTTTTTCTTCAACAAACTTGTCTAACCCAATAGTTATCCACAAGAAATGTATAAATTAGTAATATCAAATCCATTCAATTGCACAATGATACTAACTTATTTTTTTTAGCAACACTCATGATAAATCATTTGAAATCAACTTTGCTAATTTGAAATAATATAATGCACACCACTAACATTTAATCAACTTAGCTAATTTACCAATAATAGAGAATAGAGAAATCACCTACATTTAACAACCATGATTTAACATCACTACCATTTAATGACCATAAATTAATATCCTAGATTTTCCCTACTCCATTGGGCTCATAGAAAAATAATAAAATCGTCCTTGAGAAGGTACACAAATAAGAATCAAAATTCAATCCAAGGATTAAGAATTCAAGGGAATCATCAAGCCAATTTTCCAGCCAAGAACCAAGAATTCAACAATTCTATAAATTTCAAAAAATTAAAAAATATAAATGGGCCCAAGAATACTTTCACTTTCTAATAGTAGTACCAATTCTCCTATAAAGGATCCTTGGCCCTTGTTGGCAAATCATTATGCCAATATGCCCTAAATCATTATGAGTGTTTTTGAATTGTCACAAAAGCAACTCTCATCCAAGTCATTTAGGCTTGAGAGTGCAAAGGATAGGTGGAGAGATCCATCAACAAAATTAAGGATTCAACAATCCAAAATCTTAACCACAAATCTTGTCAAAGTTGCTTTTAACATACAATGATATTCATGGCAAAGAAAAGAGAAGAGCTAAGATATTGAGATTATTAGCCAACACTGTCCATCACACATAGCAAGAGAAGGATCCATCTTACCTTCTTATTTTCTAAGAAAAATTAATTACAATATTAGACTACTATTCTTCCCTTCATTTGTTCTCTTCTATAGCTACCACAATTTCTCCTTGTTGCTATTCTTTTTTTTTTCCCCAACCACAACCTTCTCATGTTGGTGTTCATTTGTTATTTGAAGCATAATCTTTTTTGGTTGTTCTTCTTCTTCTCTTTCAACCATCATCTTGTTGTTGTTGTTGTTCATTTGTTGCTTCAGCTACAATCTTCTATTGTTGTTGTTTATCTTCTTGTTCAACCACAATCTTCTTTTCTATTTGCTGTTGTTCATATCCAGCCACCTCCCCTTATGATTGAACTCTCCTTTCTCATGTGTGCACACACATACTCTTCTTTTATTTCTTTCTTTTTTCTTTCCTCTTTTTCTCCTCCACTCTATCCTCTCTTTATAATTACTAGTAGAATTCAAGAGATGATAGGTTGTTTCTTGTAATCGATTCATTATTAAAAACTAGTTTGTTCCTCCTTTTTTAAATAAATAAATAAATCCTTTTTCTACACCACCTAGTCATGAGTTCAATTCTTTCCATGATCACTCTTAAAAATTAATAAAAGTATATTCTAATAGGTTGCAGGTTCAATTCCCTTAGTTGTAACTTCTAATATTTTGAAATTCGAATTTTGCCAAGTCTCAAGTTCAATTCCTTTTGATCTCACATAGCAAAAAACTAAGCATAAAATATTCAAACTTAATATCCACCTATGTTCCTTCTTTCTTTAGTAACATATCACTTCTAAATGTACCAATAATAAATATGTAGTTGTGCTTCATTTTAGCAACATTTCTTCTGAGAAATCAAATCATAAGGTGCAAGGGAAGAAATTTCAAAATGAGAATATGAAAGAGTGCAAGTCCAAGACATAAAACCAAGTGAAACACCTTCTCTTTTAGGCCATTAGCAATAAAAGAGTTTCCATTTTATGTTCATATTTTATTATTACATTGTCTTATGATGCCTTGAAATGTCATGTTCTATAGCCATGGAGGGGGTACTTATATTTTATTAACTGATGAAACTCTAAAGAACAATGCATCAACAATGTACACAACATTCAATATGTTCATTATTTAAAATAATATAACTATGATATACATAATATTCCTAATTCATAGGTCAGGTTCCTTCTACTTGATTCATTGGTCAAGGTCCTTAGCAACAAATGCATAAGTATATATATTTAAAAGAATCATTCATACTAAGGAAAACATACCTCTTTTTCAGCCCTTGAAACATAATGTAAAGAATATTTGTTTCTTCTTTTCTTTCCAACTCTCATTGCTGAAAAATTAGAATTAGAGATAAGATATCTAAAACTTATATGAATGCACACCAAAGCAAGTACATGAGATATCCACACTTACACACGTACACATACTTCACATAGGAACATTTTAATCAATTTAAGAAATCATTTTAATGCACATAGGTTATGCAACACACACAAAAATAAAAGCATAGTGACAACCTCATAAATAATACAACATTTTAGTTTCATTTCTCAAAATTTCTTTTGTTTGTTCTATTAATATATGCTAGATTGATGGGTAGTATGTATTTAGTACTTTGCATATAGTAATACATGCAACACACATTAGCACAACTTAAATCAATCACAAGGAAGAATAACTTGTTATTCAACCAATCATCAATAAAAGCACATTAGCAACACTCTAAATCTATCACAATCAGAAAATTATAGATGGCTCTACAAATCAGCACTATTCATAGAAATCATCATAACAAAGTAGACTCACAACATTGTTACAAACTTTAAGATGAAAATCCAATAAAGATGGGTCATGAGATAAAACATCATGACTACTCATGAAATAAGTAGTGTGACATGGACAATATAAAGTGTGTGACCTGGAACAAGATAGAGGCATAAAAAAAGAGGAAAAGAAAAAGAGGAATAATAGGACAAGAACAAAAAATCTAAATAGGTTGTAAGAAGAACTATGTGAGTCCAAGATGTGGTTGTAAGTTGAGTTGTTTGGGAAAGGGCTCATGAAGTGATGAATTCCTATCAAAAAATAAGGATGCAATAAATAAAAGTGCCTAGACACCAAAGAAGTATCACTTAGCAAATGTTGCATGTTATGTTGGCTTAGAATCCATGAAGGATAGGCCATTTATGGTGTGGTAGTTTGAGATTAAAGCTTGGTATATGAAGATCCTAGTAAATTAAAGTTGTCCACGAAACATAAAACCAAACTTTAATAGTTAATTACAAAGATCTTATTGTTAACCATTATCATACATTATTTCATGCACACTTTTAACTATAGTTACCTCCCTCCCACAAAAAAGAAAAACACACATACATACACAAAACAAAATAAAACTTCATTAATCATGAAAGAAGGTTTTCTAGTCAAAATAGCATCTCATTTCCTTTCATACAACAATTCTACAACCTAAGATCAGAGAAACTTTCATCTTGAGCAAGACCATAGTTGGATTTATAACTCTTGCTTAAGTAAGAAATGCCAAAAAAAGAAACCAAAATACAAGAGAATATAAAGAGATACCTTAAGATTTATCTTTCCTCTTATTTCTTTATTGTTGTAGATACCACCACCATAACTGTAATTTCTACACCTTTCACATTTAGGAATTTTTCTTTTGTGTGTAAAACTACATCTCTACACTATTGAACATTACTTCAATGTACATAAAAGAAATCACCATAGAGAATGTAGCCAACCCTCAACCTTGCTTTGATACCACTGGAAGAAAAATGACTTGGTAGAGCAAATGGACTAGAAAAATGACAAGCAATGGATAACATAGATTAACCAATTGAAAAATCCTGAAAATAATGAGCAAAGTACAAAACTAAATCGAAAACAGTAATTGATGCAAAATGATAAATAAGAGATGCAAGATTCACAAGGTAAACCCCTAGAACAAATGGATTTAGCCCCTGAATGGGCAAAATCATGTTTCAAACTATAATCCAAAAACATCTGTAAGTCATGCTACTAGAAGGATCTCAATAGTATAGAAAATTCTAGAGAAATCACTTCTAGAAAAATAGAACCCAAAGAACTACTTAGCAAGAACTCATTAGCAAATAATTATGTAAAGTAAAATTTTGTTGTTTTCATTTCATAATGCTATATTGCAACATGTTATCTCTATTCCACAAGAAATCCTACATAGTTGCAACTTTGATAAGCAAGTGTCAAAACATGTATAGTCTAATCCAATTTTAGAGAACTCAAGCTACATTACATCTTTTACTGTTTTCACTCATTCTATACTTTATTACTACTAATTTGCTTTCTTAAAAGTTTTTGACTTAAGGCTTCTAGATTTGTCAAAATTCTGATTTTTGATAACTATGAGTCAACTACAACTTGACCACGAGTCATGGTATTACAGCATGAGTCATGGTTTACCTAGAAACATAGATTAAGATTGTCTGAAGATACCACCATGAATCATGGTTACTATTCTAACTTTACCAAGAGTCATACTAAATTTACCTTACATAAATGTTCACCATGAGTAGACCATGAGTCTTGGTTTGCACCATGAGATCACCACAAGTCATGGTGAAAATTTCTTGAGAGACTTCTAAACCATGGAGCAACCATGGGGAAACCATGAATTGTGGTTGACACCACAACCTAATCACAAGTCATAGTATTCTGCCACAAGTTGACCATGAGTCGTGGCTTGAAGAAAAAATGATCTCAGCAATACCACAAGTCATGGTGGACTTGTGGTTTGAAAACTTGTAATACAACAACTTGATTACAAGTTGTAGTCAAACTATTTTTTGCAAATTTCTTGACTTTGGATGATTGAAAAATGACAAATTTTATGTTTGCAAGTTCACCATGAAATGCTTTATCATTTGGAATAAAGATCTATCAATTTCTTCCTTGGTAGAAAGGGCATATTGGATTAAACTTGTATATGACCTTTGAACTTCTGAACTGGATGCCTTTGATGTTGGAAACCTGAAGAAAAACTAAAATTAAAGTGCAATAATGAGAATGCTGAGTCAAACGTAAAACATGTTGAATCTAAGTGATGGATAGGAGAGATGATTATTGAAGAGGTTGACTTAAATTGATAGAATGGAGCTGAAAACTGAATTGGTAGCAATGAAAATTGATAATGGTGTGAGAACAAATTCTTATGGAATGTGAACAGTTACAAAAACAAGATGATTCTTGTAAGAAATTCGTAACAAGAGCTTCATTGCAGAAAAACCAGGTCATTACATCCGTGTATGGCCTTACAATTTATAGAAAATGATAGGGGCCATACCTGGGGAATTTGAGAAGTCATTCCTCATAATTAAAAGAAGGAAATTTGTGCAAAATAAGGGTAAGTTAGTGCAAAAATAGATTATATCCACCCATCAACTCAAGAAAATAAATAAAAATATTAACTTTTAAACTTTTGTCCTCATGAGGTAAGAGACATTGTACACTAATGTTAACAGTTACAAGTTTAACCTTGCTTATCTGTGACCTTTGTGAAGGATACATGCAGGAAAGGTCATTTGAATGTATTTGGTTTGCTCATTGCATCTCCAATCAACATCCTGTCCCTCTAAAAAATTCTTTAAAAACTGTTAAGCGTACGGTACAACCTCAAATTTTTGGTGTATTAGGTGGATGTTTGTGGAAGTATTTTTAGACTATAACAAATTTTTTTAATGGTGCGTTGTGATAATGACTTATTTGGCTGTCTGTCTTTTTACTTTCTGGAACCACAATTCCCCAATCTTGTTCAGCTAGAGGTATCTTATTTTTTTTCATGTACTTCTAGGTGGGGATGGTATACTTCAGAGTCGCGATCAGAGGAGCTCAGGTTTGTTGGTTTAGTTTTTAAAGTGTGCTTTTCTACATTTGCATGGATATTTCCCTTTTTTTCTATTCTTACAAATATTGCTATATCACAGTTTACGGACAAAATTGCATCACTTTTACCTCCAAAGTATTCCCAGCTTGGGTATGTGATTCCATAAATTCTTTTAATTAGTCTGCTTTTTATTATTATTTTACTTCCAAAGGTAATTTAAATAGACACCGTTATAATGTACAAACATTATGCAAGAGAATTGTTAAAACCGAACTGGTCCAATAGATCCATTGGATCTTGGATGTAATTTAAAAACATTTTCAGTTTCAGTTTCATTGTTGTTTATCTATTTTTCTGTTCCTGATCTGATCTAATTCTACAGTCAACCATTAGTACCATTGACATAGTATTACAAAGACCCAATTTCATTATTAAAAAGAACAATCAGTAAAATACATTTATTCCCAGATAAATGAATTTTACAAATGAACCAACGTGACCTGAACAAGAAAAAGATGCAATCATTGACGCAAGAGTTAAAGCCTGAGATCAATTGTAGTTGAGAAGTAGGAGGAGGAAATATGAAGAAAAATCAGATTTATTGAGTGCGGAGCTGATGAGCTCTTCTTTCATAAAAAGACGAAAACCATTATGAAAGAGTGGTTGTGCATACTGTATCTGCAAAGGCAGCTCAGCGAACACTAAAGCTAAATTTAGCAGGAGCTTTGCGGTAGAAACTGAGACTGCAGAAAACTCGGCAAATGAGCTGAAATTGAACTTCATAGTGATACCAAGAGACTATGAAATAATGGGCACCTGTCCATACTGACTTTTGAGCTACTTGGAGTCATGAGCTTAGTGGATACATCTTTATACGAGCTTGGAAATTCAGGCAGGACTGAGACCCAAGGTTGAGCTACGAAGTACTTAGCTGGCTTAAAACTATTGTTTGTTAACCCATTGTAATTTTATATCACTAATTTGTTCTGTGAAACTGATTGTTGTAGTTAACTTTTCATTTGTTGTCTCGCCCCACGCTGTCAAGTTATCCCAAAGCAAATCTGGGTATACTTGGTGTAAACCATGAATATTGACTTTATAGTTGTTCTGTTGTTTTGTTTCTATCCAGCTGTTGTGATTTAGGTTTCATGTCATTCTCACTAGCTGTAGTTACCAATCCTTTTATGTTTCAGTTTTATTATGTCAGCTGTTGAAAGCCTTTTAAGAGTTGGAACCTCTGGTTGGTGGCTGGCCACTATAGGCCTGGATTGGCTTTTTTTGTCCTATAAAACGAAGAAACATTTACCACCTTCATCAAAGCATACGTATTGCAAAAGTATTATTTAAGCAAACACTCAGTTAAAGATCAAAGTTAAAGATCAAAGCCTGGGAAGGCAAATTCAAACTGCAAACCTCCTTATTGCATTCATTATCCTAGGTTTTTCCTTCTATGCCAGAAGGAAATGTGGGTCCCACTTCTCAATTTGCATTACCAGGATACCTACCCACCAAACCATCATAGCTTCAACAACATACATTTCAGAGGCCTTTGCAAACATAAAGAAATATGTGTTCCCTCAAATTGGAGCTAGCTTCACCACTAGAGAAGGCCTTCTTTATCCAAGCCTACATTTCACCTGGTACAAGACCCTTTTTGAGAAAGTGCCTACTAGGAACCACCATGGCTGGTTCTGGAGTGCCTTTTCTGAAATTGAGATATGATAACCCTCTTCCATGGATTTAGCATAGGAGTTTACCTTATTTGCTAAGTTTTCCTTCTTCACCTCCTTGCATTGGAACTTGAAAGAATGACTATAAGTACATCTCAAAACATATAGCCAACACAATACTTTAGAAGAATTATACAAGAATATAATGATGTCTCAAGTGTGATATGAACTAGTAACCTCTTGCCAAACAAGACAATGAGCTAACCGCTTGATGCCTCAAGTGTGATGAAATTTATATTTGGTGTTGGAGAGAATCAAGTATGTTATTTGAGGGAAGCATTATATGAATCAAAACAAGCTCTTTGAAAGAATGTGGTATCTAAAGACTGTTAACTTTGTAAGAATAAAAATTTTATAAATTTGAAAAGACAACAATTTATATATTTTTTTGAGAAAATGTTCGGGAATGGATTATTGAAATGAAATTTGTACAAATTGTTGCCATGAGAAAACGACAGGATGGATCCACCCTTGGAGAGGGGGAAACAACCCAACCACAACCCCATGGAAAAAGCCCCACAGGCCCAACACGACCACACCGAACCTAACCCAAAGGACCTCAACAAAACACACCTGCCTGAGGGGAAACACCTCACTGCACTCCCCAACTCCTCCCCAATGGCCCACATCCCACAAACGAAACACATACTGTGCGCAAACCAAGGCCATACTAGCCAAACAAGAAACCAAACCAAATACCATAAACAACCAAGAGAAACAAAACAGAAACACAAACGAGGCTCGAGCAGCACCAGATCCATTATAGCTATCTAGGCAGGGTGTGATACTCATAGTGTGGCCTTTTGAGGGCATGCAAGATATCCAACGTGTTCTTGTGCAACTCAGAGCCCACAAACTTGATGGCCTACTAGAAATCCTACAAGGCCACCTCTCTTTGTGCCCGCTCCTTAGTTGATCCCCCACCATTCGAATGGAAATGCATGGAGGTACGACAAATATGCTACTATAGTTCCACCCACAAACTCTCACAATTGATGCCCAGCACGACATAAGGGCACTGCCCTTCCCCAAGCCACTACCTGACACTCTACTCATGCACCCTATCTAACTAGTGTTGCCACTACATCTCTTCCTCCTACTCCCAAGCCCGTTGCACATGCTCCATCCACTCCCTTTTCCTCTAAGTGAGCTCTTCCTGTTGTAGCTCTGCCCATACCTAGTTGCAGAGCTTATCTACCAATCTTGCTCGAGAGCTCTCCACTTGCAAAGTCTGCTACCTAAGTAGTTCTTACTTCCACTCGCAAAACCAAGACTCCAAGGCAGCCTGCACCTGCTAGAGGGTCTCCTCCCACTGGGCCTCCCAGGCCCACTACTCTTCAGCTCTGGCCCCCATTGCTACCTCCTCCATGCCCTTGTTTAGCTCCATGACAAGCACCACATCCCCACTCAGACCCACATTGGGTGGGAGCACCTCTACCATGG
>MNCI01002752.1:297919-309372 GCA_015680685.1 Gnetum montanum | reverse complement strand
TATTTATGTTGCAATAAGGACAAATCCATGATTTGCTTCCTGAACTACTATACTTATCTCCAGAATATTTTCCTTTAACATTTACTATAGTCCATAGCTTTCTTTGAAAATCCTTTTTTAATAATTGATATTCTAATTTTTCTCCATGCTCTTCTTGCTCTTCAGAAAACAAATCTTCTTCAAATGACATTGATCCTAAATGTCTGTTATAAAAATTCAAAATATTATTTACAAAGAAGATCAAAACAAACCATAAAACAAAAATGTATTTTAAAAATGATCACTGCAATCATGTTCTTTGATAGAAAATGTATAACAGAATTCCATCCAAAAAATGAAAATAAAAAATAATCAAAGAACATTGTCTATCAAAAAATAAAAAATAAAAAATTAATCAATACAGCTCCCATGACAGAACAAAAATAGTGGGGGGGCGCCCCCCAGGAAATAGAGAGGCGAGGCACCCCTCAGGAAACAGAGAGGGGGCACGTCGCCGCCCCACCCAGGACAACCGAAGGGGGGGCGCACCCCCACCCGCATGATGAGCAAGAACAACAAAGAAAACCCAAGGGGGCATCGACGCGGTAGAGGGGGGCAAGTGTAGGGACGTAGGTGGATCATTATGTGGTCCTGCCTTTTGTAGTTACTGGTATATTTCAAATGAAACATGGTAAAAACGTTATTGTTTTGAGGCAGAGGAATACAGCTAGAAATCAACAACCCATGCCTAATAATCAAATAAAATCCTCAAAGATGAGCTGAAAATAGTGTAGAACTTTGGTGCTGCTCTTTCATATAGATAAATAAGCATAAGGCAAGATCCAAGATTAAATCTATGAATAGAAGGATTTGCTGCCCCCATTGAAATGAGAATAGGGAAAGGCCAAAGACAAGCTTACTATATTAACTTTGAAGAGATGAACTTTAAAAATGAGACCCTATTTTACAGAATATGAATTGCATATTGAACTTTACTGTAATAAGAAACGCTGACTCAAAGAAAAGAATCTCAATGAAGAAAAACCAATGAAGAGATAATGTACAAAAATGGTCTCTGAATCCACGATTTAGCCCATTTTGAAGAGGGAGGAGGACTGCTTGTTGCAGAAGCAGAGACTTACCACAGAGTTGACTAGTTATGGACAGGAAGCAGCAGCAACGGTCGTGGAGAGTGATGCAAAAGTGACAACAATTGCAGGATTAGCAGCGTTCACAGCACAGCAATGCAAAAGTGGCAGCAACAGCGTTCAGCAGCACATGCACCAAATGCTTTACCTAAATGTGTTACTTATTGATGCCATAGAATAAACCCTAAATTTTTTCCTTCCATCTTTGCCGCAAACTGCATTTAACTCATGACAGACCTGTATTTAGTTCATGACAGATGCAGTTGTTGACCTGACCTGCATTTAGTTCATGACAGATGCAGTTGTTGACCTGACATGCATTTAGTTCGATGCAGTTGTTGAAAATAAAATCAAAAAATAAAATCAAAGGAAATGAAACCTGTCAAAAACGTAATGAAATGTGTCAAAAACGTTTCAGCGTGCCCAAAACATTTCGCCCACCAAGTGACGGTTACTGTTTATGAGAAACGGTGTTTTGAAACGAGATCCCATTTCCGCAACGTAAAATGCAAAATGTTATGAATCCGTTGTGTTTCTAGCAACATAGCAGGAAAGCATTTCCCACAAGGAACCAAGAAGGGTAGGTCACCACAATTACCAAGAGAAAAAACCTAAAACAAAAACAAAAACAAAAAACAAAAAATGAGGCTATGCGCTGACCGGAAACCCAGGGACCAGCTGTCCATCTCAATTAATTGCACCTCCCTCGCGGGATTTTGGTTTTAAATTTTTTATTTAGTATATTATTGTAATATTAAAAGTTTTCCATTCTTTGCACCATGGTTGCAAGATTACAACTAATTTAAAGCTATCCTCTATCTGTTCCCATATGTTTGATGTTATGCCTATGGGGTAGTTGGGCACTAATGTAGGTAGTCAAGAGATCAGAGACCATTGAATGTGGATCAACCTTGGCAGGATTTTATAGCAGAAAATGAGTTCAACTATATTAGTTTAACTTTGGTAAAAATTTAGATAGTATTGTGTAGTTGTAGGCCACATTTATTCTCAATTCTGGTTGAAATGTAGTTCTGTTTGTTACTGAATTGCATTGCAGGTCCAGCTGCATTTAGGCCACGACCTTATGCTGGTGCAGTGTATTCTCCGTCAATTGAGAATGGCCGTCCAGTACTTCAAGGTTTATTGGCCATTGATCATCTTACAAAGGAGGTCTGTCTGTCCATCTCTCTCTCACCTAGTGACGCACAGATATACAGAGGAAAACATGGGCTGTTTGACCGTTTCAGTTATCAAAAGCAGAGAGCATATGAAATGAACTTAGTTTTCCTAAATAAGTTTCCAAAACAATAGTTTTGTTTGAATGTGATGTTTTCATTCTTAAGTTTTAAGTTATATATTTAGTTAAGCATGATGATAATATTATTCTGTATTTGTCAGGTGCTAGGACGGGCACAAGCCATGCCGAAGTATGCAGATGAACTTGTGGAATATGTACAAACGTTCCTTCAACGTGCATATGAAAGATGTCGGACATCTTATATAGAGGTAAGGTATATGCTATTTTTACATGTGATTCTAATTATTGCACAATTTCGTTTCTGCTGGGTTCATGAACTGATATCTTCGAAGCACACTATTTAATTATAAACACTGTGCCCTATCAGTAGGAGCATGTAAAAGAGGTTTCTGGTAAAATTTAAAAATGATTATTTTATGAAAACTAATATATGAGAAACTGTTGTAACTTGAAAATGATGTGAAATAGATTGCAGTTAAGCCATCTAAATTTGGAGTGAAAATTTTTTTGCATATTGTGAAAATGATGTGTTATTTTCTTGGTAAGAGTCTTAACTTGGTAACCCCAGGTCATAGGTTCAATTCCACTGGACAGCACTGAGTTATAAATTTAAAAAAATCTGTAAAAGGAATTCTAACATTGGTCCGATAGATCAAGGGGTCTCAGCGGACTAAAGTAAAAAAATTCAGTTTCACTTTCATTGATTAAGATGCTTAAATTTATCAGTGAAAGACTTTTATTTTATATGTCTTTCAAGGAAAAATGGTTATATAGCTAATATCAAACAATTAATAATCCTTACTAATTGAATTTTCAGTTAAAGAAAAACATGTTGCAGAAATTTTATGTTCATTATAATATCAAGGGAAATGACTTGTTGGTTAAAGTGTGTGACTTTGCATTCTACAAGTTACAAATTCAATCCGAATATGTTGCCATTGAGATATACAAGCATTATGCAAAAAAAACTATTGAAACCAACCTGGTTCAATAGATCCATAGGGTCTTGGACATAATTAAAAAAATAGTTTCAGTTTCAGTTATCTCAACATTGCAAATACTCCTATTGGTAGTCATAGAAATTACTTTCCCTCTTGACTGTGCACAAGTTGTGTGCAGTTCAGCAAGCATAAAATTCATTTATTTTCTTAAACCACTGCTGCAGGAAAATAAAAGAAGGATAAAAACGAAGTACGCATGGGTTGCTTTATCTACCAGACCTGAACAAAAACAAAATATGAATGGTATCTTTCCAAATCGCAACGTTAGTACATTAGGCAACAATGAGATGAAAGATTGGCACAGGCTAGGAAAAAGTATTTTCATGAGGATCAGATGCCATGAGCCCTAAGTGTTCCTCTTACTGGATTTCAAAATGGCAGCTTAGTTGAAAAATCTTTATAATGGCTTTATAATATTCTAACATTTACATCAACATATCATGTGGCACTGTTTATGATGATCTGTTGATACTTGAAAATTAAATGCCTGCTTAATGTAGAAAGCAATCATTTATATGAATTGTTGTTCTAAAATCTATGAAATGTACATTTGTATAGTATGTTTTTAATTACAAAAAGGAAAACTATTGGTGATCCTAGATGTGCATGAAATAAACTATTCTGTGTTTTTAATTACTGCTATTCTTAGAAGAATGTTTTTAACCAAGAAAACTTATTTATTTTCTACATTTCTTATAAAGGAAGATATTGTGCAATAATGCCCCCAATGTCAAGTATTAGTATTGCGTTATTCATGACTTTAGCATATGCAAAATAATGATGAATATGATTTGAAGGTTTACCTAATATGAAAGGAAATTTAAAAAATAAAAAGCTGAACTAAGTACTTTAGATAAGTTTGGTATGATGATGATGATGAACAGAAGTTTGAAAAATAAGAGGAAAAATGCAATATACAGTTAGAAATCCCATTTAATTTTATTGGTAATTGATCATTACCATACATTGCAAAGTGTAAAAGTTGCTACTTTGTAATTGGTATGAATTGGTACTATCTAGGAATAATAGAAAATGAAGGATACATTTCAATTTTTAATGTTGGCTTCTCCATGCCAGTATTTTTGAATTATGTTTGAAAGATAAATGCAAATGTGTAGTTCAATTCAATCAATGAATCAAAATATCAAACATTGTTATTTTGTTCTAGCAATGATTAAATTTCTTTAGTGGTTCAATTCTGTTAAATGGTGCACTAAAGGAAATCTCCATATGAACTATAATTTGTTTGCAAACTATTCCAGTGCATTACTAAATGATATGATACAACAAGCAGTTTTAGAAAAACAAAGCTATATACTGATTGGGAGAATGGATGTTGAGAATCTAATGAAGCATGAAACATCTATGCTCTTTGGAAGCTCACTGGATGACAGGCAGTCTAGACACAAGGATTCTGAAAGCCTAGAAGTAGAGATGGAGATGGATTTAAATAGGCATAACCTCTTTCTTCAACATATAGAGTTCAAGAATTTGTCTGGCTTATATCTTGTAACCGTTTTGTAATCTCTTAACCTTCTTATATTGCCAGGAAAATCTCATCCGTGACGATAACAAGCTTGTATTGTTATCTGCACTAAGTGATTCTTTGGAGTATGTTGTTGACTCAATTGAGAGGCAAGTGAATGTGTTCATATCGATAATTTGATGTCAAAGTTCTATTTCATCAATATGTTTTTCCAAAATTTTCTTTTTGTTTCAAAGATATATAACAGTAGTAATGCCTGACAAAAGAGAAAAGACGACAAAATTTCCTAGTATCTTCAAATTCACCACAAGTAGCGTTAAAATTTAATTCTGCTTCCAATATATGGCAACATGATGAGTTTGAACCTTACTTGGGATAAGGCTAGGATGATGGTGATGGTTAGTTTGAATTTTAGATGTGTATATTTGACTTTGATGCATAATGCATCATCATCATCATTTTTGCATTGTATTTGGGTTTCCTACCAAGTAGTTAGTTCATTGTGTGACAAGGATTTGCAAACAAGAAGTTGTCAATTCGAGGCACGGTTGATATACCTTGCCGTTCTAAGTTCTATGAAAGAATTGTACTGGCTATACGTCTTGGTGATACCTATAGTCAAAATAAGTTTTGGATTCCAACACACCCTTGTCATTATAACAGTGATTGCAAGAGGACTCTAACAGAGTGAACTTCTATTCTAAATTTTAGATGAGGAAAAAATTAAATGGTTTTACAGGGTACGGAGAATTAATTCTTCTTATGGATTGGTTTTAACCTTGACTTTGAGAAAGCACAACTTTGAGAAAGCACTTATATCCTTTTAATCTTTCTGAGGTAAAAAAACAAATATAAGGATGTTTTTAGGTGTGAATATCCTCTGCAATCAAGAAACTTTACACAAAACTACAGAACTTCTGAATAGAATTTCCAGTTTCATAATTCTTGGTACCTGAAATTGTTAAAATTAAGAAGTCTGAAACAGACAGTTCAAGGGTTTTGAAATACTGACAGCAATTAATGAGCTCTTAGCAAAGATAAGCCACTTAGCAGTGAGGCATGACATTGACTTGATGCAGTTGTTAATCATTGATTATAATCAATATCCTCAGGCTTGGACAATCTTCAGTCACAATAAACAATGCAACGAATGACCAAACATCTAGTGACCTGACAGCAAGCCTTGCAACACTTTCAGAGCAATATAGAAGCTTGGCTGGTGAATGCGTATGAGTTTTGAGGATTGAGATGCAGCCGGAAACATTGTTTCATTTATAGGTGCTAGGGGTTGTTGAATAACATTTATTATGATATATAATCTCTCACTGTAATAGATTTGACATAAAGAGAAAATATGCAAATTTCTTGACATATGTACAGCAAAGTTAATGGCATATGTTTTACCTCTGGAAAATATCTGCAGGTAATGTCTAATACAGAATACGTAGAAGAGTATGATGCAGAGGAGCCTGAAGATTTTATTATTTCCCTTGTTACACAGGTTTCTTGCAATTTTCACTTTTATTTTTATTGTGGGAGACATTTTCAGTATGTAAAATGGTGAAAACCTTAAATTCACTGAAAAGTGAGTATCATGTTTTAGTCTTTGCTACAATATTTAATATTTCGTTCTCAGGTATTTGACATTTATTTACTCACTGAAATTTATTATAATGTCGAATAAGAAGCCCCAAGTACCTGTTGGGCAAAGCATTTATAGAAGTCGAGTAAAACTAAAACTGCCTTCAATGTAGTGGCCCAAGGCCAAAGCAGGAATTTGGAAAGCATTCAAATTATCTGCTATTATTCCCTACTGGCTTTGAAGAGACTTGATAATAGAGCATTCGAGGAAGATGCAGTATTCATCCCCAATTTTGTTATTTCAGCACCTTTCACATTTTTTAACGTGGAATTTTCTTTCATTAATTTGTTTCAATTTTCAGGTGATGTAAGTTCATTGTGCTCTACTAGTTTGTATTTCTCAGTGCTACTGTAACAAAATATGCTATCAGAGCTGCAAAAAAGAATTCATGAACTAGACATGCAGTTTTGAATGCTAAAGCTAGTAAATTAAAAAGAAGAATAGAATGGTCTGACTAAAAGCCATCGATCCATATCCAACTTCCAAAAAATTATGCTAGTTGAGGCACACATGCCTTAAAAATAATTACAAAGTGAGAAAGATTATGGGATCTGTCCTGAGAGCTGAGTGTTCGTGAAAATAATGCTCCAAAATGGGAGATGGGCAATGCTAATGTTGTGGCCATATTGAAAAACAATAGAACTGTAGAAGCATTGAGACTGGTTTGTGGCCAGTTGCATGCCCTGAGAATTACCAAAATTTGACATCATTCATAGGATCATTTGATGAGGCCAAGAAGAGGGAATTGTTGAATTGACTTTGGAATCACAGAATGAAGCCTGGAGAGAGGATTTGGGACATGGTTACAAATTAACCCTCATATGAGGCAGCTTATGTAATTGTGGAGAAGATGTTTCAGAAAAAGATATGGTTCACTTTGTGTTATTTGCATTATCAAAACAATCCTAAGTTTTTGTGGAAGCTATAGTTGCAAAAAATATAGAAATTACATTAAACACCGTCTCAAGACTATGGTTGCAAGAGAGTACCTTTGAAAGGAAGAAAACATGAGAAGCAAGATGATAAATCATGACGTGACGATCAATAACTTTGCTAGCGACAATTTAGGACGGTGAATGAAGATAATGATAGAATTTCCTTCCTACTAGTAATCAACAAAATTATCTCAATGTAGAATAATGAATGGTTGAAGCTGGTCAAGATGTGTAAGAGGAAACAAAGATCTCTTCAGGAGTACGATGCCTGAGCACGTGGGTAATTTGATAAACCCGATTTCATTAACTTGTAGATATGAAGAAGTGGAGATTAAGATTGAAGGAAAACAAAACACATTACCATCAACCATATTTATTGTATTCCAGGGATTAAAGAAACAAACTTCTTGTCTGAAGCCAAGCTTGTTAAAAGTGCAATGTGTCATGAAAGAACAAAATACTTATAACCATCATATAAATGAATGAAAATGAATATTCATATTTAAACTTATTAAAAATGCAATATTCTACATCATCATCATCATCATCCTAGCCTTGTCCAAAAAAATGGAGTTGACTAATCAAAGAGGCAATATTCATTTCTGTAATATTATCATAATTGTTTTTACTAACTTATACTGTAACAGTCATTCATAGGGAGCAAGAGCTAGCACCCAAAGCCCCCTAAAAAGAAGAAAGTTGAAAGAAGAAAATGCCCAAGTGACTTTCTTTCTACAACAATCAAACTAGCATTAACTTTTAAAATTAAAATGAGATCAATAATGCCTAGACCTAGCTCTGAAACAGGCCAATCAAAATTAGTTTAAGAATTAAGAGATAATTTTAAAAAGAAATAGGCATAGTAAAATATCTGTGCAAGATGCATTAGATTAAAAGATAAAAGCTTTTTATTATTCAACCTAAAAAGCAATATTTAATCGGGATCATTTATGCACTTGAAAACCAAAGAAATGACCATAAAAGTAGATAAATTAATAATCTCATATTTATTCAATCACATAATAATATTTTATAATTTCCAGCCACACACAAAAACAAGATCTGAATTTAACTCTTGTAACCATTTTACCAATAATCATTTAATCAGGAAATTCATATGTTCAATAGCAGAGAATAGATAAATCACAACCATAAATTAACATCCTAGGTTTTCCCCCACTCCATCAACTTATATAAAGATATTAAAATTAGACTTGAGAAGGCGTAGGAAAAAGAAGTATAATTCAAGATTCAAATCTGAGGTTTATGCATTCAAAAGGGGAGGGTTTATCAACCAAATTCCAACCAAAATCCAAAAATTCAACAATTCACAATTATCAATGGACCCAAGGATATTCTCGCTTTCTACTAGCGATACCAATCCTCACATTAGGGATCCATAGTCCCTATTGGCAATCCTTTGCCAAAAATGCCCCAAATCATTATGGGTGCTTCTAAATCGTTACAGAAACAACTCTCATCCAAGTCATTTAGGTATGAGAGTGCAGAGGACGGGCGGAGAGATCCAAAAAATAAGTCTAAGCTTACAACAACAATCTTGATATTTTCATACAAGCATTGTGAAGGTGTTTAGACAAGCAAGAAGAGAGAAGTTTGAGAAAATCAGCCCTTGCTAGCCATTATCAAATATAACAAAGATGGATCATTTTACCTCCTTTCTTAGATATCTTGCTTACCAGGAGGAATTATCCGAATATTGGATTGCTATGCCACACTTGTTTTTTTTCTCTTTGTTATCTCTTGTAGCAACAACAATCTTCTCTCCCTTCGTAGCCGCACTCCTTGTTGATGTATCCTTCTTTTTTTGTGTTTTGTCAAGTTACTTTTGCCTTGTGTGTGTCCCTTTTTTTCCTCTCCTCCTCTTCCTATTTGTAGGTGGAATAAGGGTTAATGAATGGTTTCTTGTAACTGACTTGTTGGGGACTATTCGTATTTGATGAGACGCGATATCGCATAGGCCATGATATCGTGTCGTCGCCTGCGATATCACGTACGCAATATCGCAGTGCGCTATCATATTTATAAATAAGAGGCGGCTCTCCCTTGTTTCCTCATCCTAGGCTAAAAGTAGGGAAACTCTAGTAGATTGATCACTCTAGAGATAGAATATTTTCCATGTGCCCGCAGTAGGAGTCCTAAAGTGAACGAATCTTTATTTGAGCAACATTGTACTTGAACACAAGTTGTGTACAACAATAAAGATGAACTTTTTGGATAAACCTTGCAGTGCATGGAATAGGCTAATTGGGATTTTATTTAATTTTATTTATTGCTTTCTCTCTCACCCTTATCTCCTAGTAACACAGAATGAGTACGACTTGATTATGAGCATTTAAAGATGTGTACAGATAATCAAGGAACGAATGCTCATTGCACTTAGGCTAGATTAGATTCTCTCAACCCTTTCCACCTAGTTAAGTGCCTTAGTACGACCACTTCGATCACGTGTGTTACGCGTGGTGATCCCAGCAATGATTAATGTTTGGTAGCAACAGTTGCATCAGTTCAGGGTGTGTACGGTAAGTGGGAACGGATGCTGACGCTAGGTAATTTAGACTTAGTTCATTAGTTAGAGTTAGTAATTAGTTTCTCAACCCTTCACCTTGTTAGCATAGGAGACATAAAACATAAAAGACTGTAAAAATCATATACCTCAGACTTACTTAACCATACACCGTGACAACTACAAGTAAGTCTGGGAAGACAACGAATGATTAACCCTAAGTGTTCCATGGGGCGTGTAAGCACTTAGTCTATGGAGTTCGACCAGTCACGCGTGCTACTCTCATATTTGTATGGTTGAGTGTAGGGGTATCTCTCCACTCATCATTGGCGCCGTTGCCAGGGACTAAGTGTTTGTGCGCTGAATAGAACATAGGATATCACTCACATCGTTGGGAGCCTAAACGAACCTTCGGGTTAATTAAAGAAAAATTTATATAATAGTAAATAGCACACCGATAAGACACTATGTCTTCTTCTTCTTCTCATAAGAGCAACTCACCACCTAGGGATAATACAAAGAACAGTCGACAATCAAATACACATAACCTAAATCCGCCAAGTCCTCAACAATACCAGATAGTATATACTCATCCCGATGAGTATATTCCAAAATTTACCTTTATCCTCCATCAAGACGAACAGATGCGCTGAAGGGATTTGCAAGGTAACATCATGTTACCTCCAGATCAATCTCCGTGCTTTGGCACAAATTGGCATGACTCAGCTCTACGCTAAATACATTGTGGAAGATTTTGACTCAAGGGATTATTATCCCACAGAAGCACAACGTATGAGGGACTCAAGGCAGGAGAGCCAACATACACTGTTGAAGGGCAAAGAGGTCCCGCACGTCCTTAGCGAAATAAGAGATGATGGATCCATTATAACGGGTTCTCTATCAAATGATGTTCCCCCTCCTAACGATGGTGAGGAGGTGGGGTATCAGAACCTATGCTCAACGATACATAACACTGGTTCTGATCCCCATGAACACCAACTATTCACAAAGGAAACAACAACTCATAATAAGGACGGGCACTTAGATCGTCACCACGATCAGGGCAATAGCAACCAAAGAGAAAGCAAGAAGCATCGCCATGGCAATGGTTCTCCTTCCTCTTCTCCTTCATCTCATCACTCACCCTCTCCTTCCACATCTGGGCGCAACCATCACGAGCATAACGAAGAGGATAAAGGTAAGAAAAATGAGAGACCTCAACGAGAGAGTCAAGAGAGAGGACAAGGGCATGAATGAAGGGAAAGTAGGGAACAACGAAGACATCATGGACGTCATGAAAGAGATGATCATGACGAGCCCCTACTTGCAACCCAAAGTATGCTCAATATAACGAAGGCTGTTAGAATTCCCATAAGGCATTTAAAAGATAGTCGGATCAAACGCTTAGACATGAACAACATCCCACGATTTGAAAGGGGATACAACGCTGATCCGCACCATCATTTACCGGGATTCCACT
>MNCI01002752.1:249174-294040 GCA_015680685.1 Gnetum montanum | reverse complement strand
GGCTCTCCCTTGTTTCCTCATCCTAGGCTAAAAGTAGGGAAACTCTGGCAGATTGATCACTCCAAAGATAGAATATTTTCCATGTGCCCACAATAGGAGTCCTAAAGTGAACAGATCTTTATTCGAGCAACATTGTACCTGAACACAAGTTGTGTACGGCAATAAAGATGAACTTCCTGGATAAACCTTGCAGTGCATGGAATAGGCTAATTAGGATTTTATTTAATGTTATTTATTGCTTTCTCTCTCACCCTTATCTCCTAGTAACACGGAATGAGTACGACTTGATTACGAGCATTTAAAGATGTGTACGAATAATCAAGGAACGGATGCTCATCGTAGTTAGGCTAGATTAGATTCTCTCAACCCTTTCCTCCTAGTTAAGTGCCTCAGTACGACCACTTCAAGCACATGTGTTATGCGCGGTGATCCCAGCAACAATTAGCATTTGGTAGCCACGGTTGCATCAGTTTAGGGTGTGTACAATAAGTGGGAACGGATGCTAACGCTAGGTAATTTAGACTTAGTTCATTAGTTAGAGTTAGTAATTAGTTTCTCAACCCTTCACCTTGTTAGCATAGGAGACATAAAACATAAAAGACTGTAAAAATCATATACCTCGGACTTATTTAACCATACACCGTGACAACTACAAGTCTGGGAAGACAACGAATAATTAACCCTAAGTGTTCCATGGGGCGTGTAGGCACTTAGTCTGCGGAGTTCGACCGCATCGCGTGTGCTACGCTTGTATTCGTATGGTTGAGTGCAGGGGTATCTAACCACTCATCAGTATTCTTTTCTTTGGTTTCTTGTAACTAACTTGTTGGGTACTGTTCGTATTCTTTTCTTTGGTTTCTTGTAACTAACTTGTTGGGGACTATTCGTATTATTTTCTTTTGTTTTAAAGTTATCTCTCTCTCTCTCTCTCTCTCTCTCTCCCTCCAACAATGGATCATGAGTTCAATTCTCTTCATGATCACTATGATAAAATCAATAAAGTATGTATATTCACATGTTGCAGGTTCAATTCCTCTTAAACATTCCAACATAATATCTATCTCTTTATCATTCAAAATTGTCATAAGATGCAAGGAAAGACTTTTCAATAGATTCATGACAAGGGAAATTCAAGATACACAATCAAATAAGGCACCTTCTTTTTCAAGTCATCAACGATGTGAATTTTTCCATTGTCTTACAATCCCTGAAAGGTCATCACATGACCTTTCTACAACAATGGAGAGGGTACTTATACTCTACTATTTTAAACTAAAAAGAGCAATGCATCACATTTAGATAAAATAAAATATAAAGCTATAGTATTTGCACAAAGCATCCCTGATTCATTGGTCAGGTTCCTCCAACTTGAATCATAGGTCAAGTTCCTCAATATGAGCATTCATTTGCATCTCAACATACTTGTTTTAGCTCTTGAGGCACACCTTAGAGCATTGTCCTCTATTTCTTAGCATCTCTGTTGAAATAGAACAGAAAACATTTTGTTTTCCCATATATCATTTATTATTATTATTCTACAACATTCCCGGCATGTATTTTAAATCATATTTCTTCTTATGCATAAAGTATTTAAACATTTAATCAGAATACATATAAAAATATGGTCAACAAATTTATTACTATTCCAATTAGCCTTTTCCACCAAAGCACACACACAACGTGTCAACAAAACATGCACACAAACACACAGAATGACTATTACAATTGTTAACACAAAAACTCAAGGAAAAGTGGTTCGTTACATATACAATGAAACTTTGGCTGTCTTATATTGGCTGATCTTAAGATCCCAAAACATTTTATCTTGGTTGATCTTAAGATCCCAAAACATTCTTTCTTGTATCTCAAATTTTATTTCATTAATAAAAATTTCTTCTTATACATTCCAAAAAAAAAGGCAATATGAAGACTACAGACAAACGATGAAATTGAATTATGCTAGGCAAAGTACCAACTAAATATAGAAGGTAGAGATTGTAGTCTGTAGGTATGTGTAATGAGCATGTTTGAGGGTTCAAACTATTCTTTGACAATTATATACAACTTCACATGGAAATTCTATGTATCTTAGGTTCTAAGTTCTAAATAAGAGCCAACTGTTTGATAAAGGATTATCACCTAGAGGTTCAACCTACCAAGGCAAAGTCCCAAGGGTGGTGGATAAGTAAAAGCCTAACCTCTTTTGAGTGGCTACACCAAGTATTTTATAGCTTTGTTAAATTCAAATAGCAAGCAGGAAATAGGTTGATGAAGTTAAGAGTCTGTAGATAGGTAGTGGTAGGGAATATGTATTCATGGAGTTAGTGAGCCTTTATGATGGAAGGAGTTTGAAGAGAGCTAGTTGCTTCTTGAAGCACTTAGTATAACAATATTGCTGAAACAAAGAATTAAAGCTAGTAGAGATGGCTAGGTGGATGTTGGCTCATTTTATCTTACCAAAGGAAAATTAAGCTCCGGTAATTCTAAATGCATCACATATCTTTAAAGTAGAAAGTTGCATTGTTTGGAAGAATTATGGACTAGTAAGAAGCCAGAGTTTAAACACATTAAAATTTTCAGTTGCAAAGCATACTATCACAACCATAATAGGGCCAAACATGAGTTGGAAGCCAGAGATGGAACATGTGTGGGCTATGGAAAGTTGATGAAAGCCTATGGTGTTTGGGATTCAGATAAGAAAGAATTGGTGATCTCCAAGGACTTAACATTTGACGAGGAGGCACTGATGAAGGATGTTGATTGAAGAGGTCCATAAATAAAAGAACATACAGATAACTTCAACATAAGTCTTTACATTGACAATGCAATTAAAGAATTTAAGAATCTGAATCTAATGTAAGAATGGTCACATACTTTTTTGTGATTCAAGCATATGGCTATTGGAGATTACTTAATCTTCATACCCAAGTAATAATGAGTTAATCATGTGTCTGAAATTTAAAACATCATCATCAATTTATTCTTGAAGTCATTTTTATGTTAGTACCTATTAAAAATATAATATCATGCACATAAAAGGCGAGGATGGCATGTACAAATTATTATCTTTTGCAAACTTCTTTAAGTTAGAGGACTTGAGCAATTCATTAAGCTTACAGTACCAATTCCTCGAAGTTTTCTAAAGTCCATAAAGGGATTTCGCCAGCTTCCATAGCTGCCATGAAGTTTTCAAATAACTGTTCAGTTGTTCTAAGTATATCTATTTGAAACAATTTTAAGTTTTTCATTGCAACCAAAGTTATATTAGCTGAAACGTTGCCATTTCTACCTAGAGCAAAGATCTCCTTATAGTTGATTTATTGGACTTGCAAAATTTTTTAACACAAACCTAGCCTTATAAATGCCCAACAACATTTGATGATTTTTCTATTTGGTGGTGCTATCACTACTATCCAGAATGCCCTTCAACATGTAATACTTCATGTGCATGGCCTTCTAGCAACACTTTGATAAAGCTTTACTAGCAGTATTTGGAATTTCCAAATCTAATAGCTTCGGAATATGGGCTAGCACTTGTTTTCCTTCATCACTCACAGCTCATTAGAGGCACATCTCTATTACTATTTATTCCATTCTTGTTTACTGTAGATTCCACTTTTGTTAAGGATGTTTCCTTGTCCCATAGTTTCAGAATTTGATGGTTCCTCTCTTCTTGTGATGTCATCTTTGCATCCATTCACATTTTCGTTGATCACCAATGGACTACTAGGTAATTTTATATTGGAGGTAAGTTTACTGTCAGGGTCAAAATTGCTTTCACCACAAATAATTTTCTTTGAGATCACTAGCCTTTGAAAGTGACTAATGGACATGGTTTTCCCCATCTGAACTTTTTTTAGGCACCAGAAGTTGAGCCTTTTGATGGGACAGTGGTTGATACATGTGTTAGTGATGATGGTTATTTCCCATCAACATTTGGGCATGCACCAGCATGCATCATGTCATCTACCCTAGATTGTCACTCTTTTGCACTCCTAATCATTATGTTTCAACCTGTAGCATGCCGTCACTTTCTGCTTGATATCAATCGTTTTCAGGTAACTCTGGAACTCCTCATTTAGGTATGCTTGGTCACTGTTTATGCTGAAAGTAGCAATTTTCTGTCTTGTTCCGTTTTCTACTGTCTATTTGAATTCTTGGAAGTGCTCAGCAACATGAGACATGTAACACCAAAGATAAATCCACAGCCTCCACATAACTTCATCGATAAGATAAGGTAAATAGCTCTTTCCTCCAATAATAGTTATAGGACTGTAACTTTCTATGTGGATAACTTGCAAGTTAAATTAGTTTGGTTTTCTTTTGGCACTAGCTGCCTTGCATTAGAACTTGTGTTGGGGGTGGTTGATTCTTAAGATGCTTTGAAACTCCACTCACTGTTTTGGACAACTTCTTTAGGTATTCAAAATTCCAAAATTGAGATGGTCATATCTAAGGTGCCAGAGCTTAATGTCTCTTCAATGTCTTGCATGAAAACCATATAGAGGATGGATTTTGAAGGATTCATTATCAGCAACAAAGGTTGCTATGACTTACCTAGTTTTCTGGCTTTGAACATTGCATTCTAGTATTTGGACTCTTATCTATGTCAAAGGATACCTTTTATCTGAACTTAAGAAATTTTATATGGAAAGAAGCAGGATATTCAATAATTTTAGACAGTAATATACATTATAGATCAATATATTGCCATGGACACTTATATGAGCATCATCAATTCTTTCATACTTTCATACTACTTTGGTTGGAGATACCAGATGAATTCAATGATATTTGCCTCTCTTTTTCTTAACAAAATTATTTTTCTTCCATGTTACATGTCTAGAGCAACTGGAATCTACCTATTATTTCTAAGTTTCAGTTTTAGTAGATGAGAGAAGAAATTTGATTTTCATTAGTGTCTTCCAAGTTCAGGTTCTCCATAGCTTGCACATACACATTATCTTCTTTTAAAAAATCAGCTTGATTGCAGTGTGTAAAAGTTAGTAATTAGTCATATCGGTAACAAAAGAGAATTTGAAAAAATTTGATGAGATTGATAAGTGGGTTTTAAAAATTGCATGAATTAGATGAAAAACATGGGGATTTTATAGGAAAAAATACATGGAAGAAAGTTGAAGTCTAGCACGCATTTTAATATGGCAAGTGATCACCGAACTGTTGACTGGGCGCTAGTCTGGAAAACAGAGCTGGAGTCTTCTTCTTGGGTATGTTGGCTATGGCTTTTTTCCGGGCTCTAGAGATTTTATGATTTTTAAAATTAAACCAACAATTTTTAACTGGGGACGGAGGGTACAGGACGTGGTGAAACTGATTACAAAGGAAGCATTTATGACGGATTCCCATCACAGTTTTTCCGTCTAGGTCCTTTCTTTTTCATACTGGTAACTTTCTCCGGAGTTTTGTTTTTAGTTAATTTAGTCTCTTGTGATCAATTGTTTTAAACTAACTCCACAGAGGTGATCTTTATATTTGTGGTGTCAATAGCATCTCTAAAGCTTCGATATTTCTTTGGGGGCAAGTCCAGTATTGTTGTCTCAGGATTTTAACCTAACGACAACTTTCTTGTTCAGCACTTCATTCTGTTATGACTAGTAACTATTTCACTAATGCTTTCTGCTGGCGGCATTTAATGATTGTTAATATTTTGCATCAGATTTCTCTTTTTGGCCTTACCAATACATTTTTACAACTTAAGGAGCAAATTCAGTGTTGCTGCTACCATCTCAGGATCTTCATCTAATGACTACGTCATTCTGATTCACAGCTTTGTTCTGTTAAATCTAACCATCACTAATGCTTTCTTCTGGAATCATTGTATGATTGTTAATTTTTTTGCATCAGTTTTCTCTCTTTCTCCTTAATATATTGTTACATCTTATGGAGCAATTTCACATCAGTGGGCTTCTTTTAATTGTGACGTTGAGTCTAGTTACTTCGTACACTGCATAGGTAGCATAGTTACCGAGGATCTCTTTGTCTGATGGATCAACTGACATTGGTATCCAACTTAGTTATTTCAGATGCTAGTGGCATATTTTGTGCCTTCAGGATCTTAACTAAATTAAACAAGGAAACCTTTCCAAATGTCCTCGTCAAAGATTGTCTATCATTACCTTGTAAGGCATAGACAGATGATAATACTGATGTACTAATTTTCCTAGAACGGTGTAATCCATTTGTCAGTTTTACTTGAGAACGTCTACAGGAGTGTATTGTTACATATAGCCTTGTTCCTCACACACTCTGTATCACAACCTAATTATTGAAGTATGTCTCTTCAGAATCCTTATCTTAATTTGTTATTTGCAATATTCGTGTAATATTCAGGAGGAACAAAAGCCACTGTTCCATTCAAGAGCAAGCTACACATGGAATTTTTGACTTTTCCATTTTGAACATGATTTACTGCAAGATCCAGGAGTGGACGTAAGTTTCATTTTCCTTTTGATAATTTATCATTGCCAAGCACAGGCTCATAGCTCAACAGTGAATACTAGCATGCTAGTTAACATGCATTCACAGTTGTTCAGGTCAAACTTCTGCGCCGTGAACATGCGACCATATTGAAAAAAAAGAATGCCTCATGTTCTGAAAGATTTACTATTACTTAGATTCTGTTGAAATTTTAAAATTGCGATTAGGATGCAAAATATTGCTCTGGAATAGGAAATGAATTTGACGTGTAGGGTAGAACTAATAAGTGTGATTATCGGTTTTATCAAAAGTTCACAATTATTTCTTTTTGAGATTGGTTGCAATATAATTAATCATTGATATGCTTGTTGGTTGTTGTCCAACATGCCAAAGGCATTATAGATGCATTCCAAACCTAAATTTTCCTTGGTAGAATAATATTTACATTTCCACTGCCTTTTGTGGTGATTGGCCTTTGTAGATAACAAGGAGAGATGAGGAGATTGCCCCATTTGTGTCAGATTCAAAGCGGAACTATATTTTTGGTGGTATCTGTAGCCTTTCAACAACAGCATTCATCAAAGATTATCCCTTACATTTTCAGTTATAATGTTGTGTTGTGTGAAATCAGACATTCAAATGTCATTGATGGCATATACAAGCTTGGAAATGTTAACCCCTTGAATAATAGACGTTAGAAAACTTCAATTCTGCTGCCATGAATATTTTGGTCTTTTTTTACCCTTTTCCAGTCATTTTGACTTTATCAATGATACGCAGGCATTGAATAATCTGAAGACCATAAATTTATTCGGTGTTCAACAAATCTGCCGAAACTGTATTGCTTTGGAACAGGTATACGATTTTATGTTCATGAGTCCTTACCCTATTGGACTTTTGTTTGATTTCCACACATAGTAGAACTTAACGTTGCCAAATTGATTGAGTGAATCATTGAAGGGTGTCTCAAGAAAGATTGACGACACGGTATTTTAAGTAACCTTGGGAGGCATTCGTGAACTGTGCAGGCGACTTTCTCTTATTTAGTTAAATCTATTTAGTATTTACTTAAATATGAACTTTACTTGAAGATGTTTATTGTGCATACGAGTACCTAAACAGGTTGGTCTGCAGGTCGATTTCTGCCTTACATTTCAGGGTGTGATTGTAGACGTTGTTAAGGTTGTTAAGGTGAGCAACAAGCTGGAGAAGAAAAATTAAAACCAAAACCTTAACTGAGCCCAATGTTACAAGCTGAAAAAGAGGACTACTACAACTAACTCAAAGAGAAATCATTTAGAAAAAGGTAATATTATTGATAAAGCCTAGTTCTCGACATTGAAGTTGAACAATACTAGCAATAGAGCATTTCATTCCGTAGTCAAATTCATTGTAGTTTGTGTTTTGATATCAAGCAAAGCATTTAGGCGACATTTCCAAATAAAGAAGATAATCTCAAATAAGAGAATTTTCCAGGCTTTTTGAAGGTGACGCTTAACACAATCATCTTGAAAGATACATTGAGGAAAACCAATAGAATGGTTACAAAGAAAAACTTGGAGAGATTGACACCATTTCCAAATGTGTTGAGAGAATGTGCAATCCCAAAAGACATGTTGAAAAGAGTCATCCGCTTTACAGATGGGGCATTTAGGATGATCAATTCCTAAGAAATGAAGCCTATGTCCTATGGGAAGACCTTGATGAACCAAGGACCAAAAAAAGAAACGGTGCTTAGGTTGGGCCTTGGAAGTCCAAATTCGACGAAAAATAGTTTTCCACCGGTGGTCCTCAAGATGTAAACTCCAACGTCTATTTAGAGTGGAGAATTGAAAAACTTGTGCATGAAACCAAGATTTGGCTTTAAAGGTGTAAAGAGCGAAGAGGGGAACCATCAGGCCAAAACCAATTATCATACCAAGGAGTATTAGTATGCAACTTATGCACAGCAAAGTTGGAAAGAACTTGCTCTATGTGTTGGTAAATGATAATATCTTGTCTTTGAAACCCCCATTTTACTTTCGCATGTGACCAAGAGAGGGTAGGAGAATCATTTCTAATAGTATATAATTGATCAATATGGTGGAGATTGTGGTCAGCAAAACAATTGGCCCTATGAGAGAATTCATCATAAAGATAACCTACATTCTTTTTAAAAAATAGGGGACCACCAGATCGAGTGAGTCGACAAAGAGTGCAAGCTTATCTGGGAAGGTTTCCATTGCAACAAACCTCTAAGTTGGCTCCAACACCACCAAATTTGCTTAAACCAGAAAGAACCTTTGATCTTCTGAGAGCCTCCACTAATGATCCAATTGCTCTAATGAGTATTTTTCCATTTATGGTGAATACCAAGACAAGAGATATTATGTCTTAAAAGGATCTTCCAAGCTTCATCTCCTTCAATACACCGAGTCACCCATTTGGAGGCCAAGAGAATACTCTGGTGCTCAATAGAGGCAAGGCCTAAGCCCCCGTGTTCTTTACTTAAAGTGCAAGTATCCCAAGCTACTCAATGAAAAGCTTTATGATCATCCTTATCCCCCCAAAGGAAATTCCTAAGAATGTTGTTAATGCATTGAAAGGAAGATTTGAAAGGAGCCATAAAGGAAGAGTAATAGACATGAGTGGAGCTCAAAATATGATTAACTACGATAAATCTACCTGCAAGAGATAAGGGTTTAGAAGCTCATTTCAAACCTTTATGTTTCACCTTTTCCACCACATTGTTCCATATGGTAGTGGGAGTAGCAAATAAAGCAATAGGGATGCCTAAGAGGGTGAAATTATCAATAGGAGATAGCCACTTGATATCAAAATGATAAGTCCAAGGAGGCCTAGGAGAGAAGCTAGATCGGATGGCTTGCGTTTTGTTCCAATTGATCTTAGCTCCTGAGGCTCTACAGTAAATATCTATGCAATGCAAGGCAGTGTTAAAATTATTATGGTCCTCGATCAAAGTGATAAAAGTATCATCTGCAAACTGGCTGTAAACAAGATCCTTTCCTTGTTGTGGAAGAGAGATACCTCTTAGCCGCATAGAATCATTAGAAGATCTAAGAACAGCTCCCAGAGCATCAGCAGCTAGGATGAAAAGATAAGGGGCTAAAGGGCACCCTTGTCGAACTGATTTTTGAAGCTCAATGACCTTAGAGAAGGATCCGTTAATGCAGATGACTGAAGAGGCCTCGGACAAAACAAGATCAATATGTCTCTCAAAAGCATTACCTAAGTTATGGTGTTTGACTATACTTTTTAAAAAGGACCAATCAAACATGTCGTAAGCTTTAGCAAAATCAAGCTTAAGAAGAATGGCGTTTTGATTAGTGGAAGAAGCCTAGTGCAAGCCCTCAATAGTAGTAACAACATTGTCTAAAATATACTTGCCTTGAACAAAACCAGTTTGCTCCTTGCTTATAAGATGATGAAGAAAAGGCTTAGGTTTATTAGTTATAACTTTGGCAACTATTTTATAGATAACATTTTAAAAAGTGATAGGGCACTAATTACTTATGCTCATATGATCTCCTGACTTGGGGAGAAGCTTAATAATACCAACATTAATCTGCTTACCAAAGGATCCTTCCCTAAGAGCTTCCTTATACACACTATATACAATGTCTTGAAGAGTAGGCCAGAATTTCTTAAAAAATTCTGTGGGAAGGCCATCCATACCAGGGGCTTTAGCATCGTGGAGTTGTTAAAGAGCATTACCAAGATCTTGTTTGGAAAGAAGAGAAACATCACCAAAGATGTAGCGATTAAAAGGAGTAATAGCTCCTAAGCAAGTATTAACTGCAATAGGGTTAATCGCCTCTTTTCGAAAAGTTCGAGGTAGAAATCAAAGAAGGCCTATAAAATGTCATCCTTGGAGGTGAAGATATTATCTTCGACTTGAATAGTTGGAATTTTATGGGACGGGTTCCCCCCTTTGAGGAGACGAAAAAAGCCATTAGTAGCTTGGTCACCCATGCGGAGCCAAGAAAGATGAGCACGGAGGTGAGCACCTCTAGCTTCATAGTGATCCATTATACGTAGGTTCTCCTTGGCAAGTTTCAAATGACTAAAGTGAGCCTCAATAGCTTCATCTTTATTAATGGTATTTTTGAAATAAGGAAATTTCCTTATGAAGGTTGGACTTGTGAGAACTTAGTTGTGAAGCCACCAATTTACCCGCATGTTTGAAAAATCGTTGGAGGCGGGTACAAGCATTAGTCCACCATTCAATCCAACCATCGTCACCAAGGGGTTACCATCGTTTCAACGAGAACCACTCAAAAAGCTCCCTGTTATCTAAACCACCTCTTTGCCCTCCAAATTTATCCTTTAGATGCTCAGTCATGTTGAAGTCCCCTGCAATAATCCATTTAGCTTTGGGTAAGTTGTGCCTGAGCCAATTCCACAAGAGCTTCCGATCAATTGAGTGACAAAGAGCATAAATGAAGACAATCCCTAAAATCTCATTAGCGTACCATAATCGAACCCAACTACAATANTGAAGATTAAATCCTTGGATTTTAACTTCTTAAAGACAAACAACGTCAAAGGAATGCCTCCAAATATAATCATGAACTATATATCGTCTATGAGGGTCTGAGAGGCCCCTAAGATTCCATGAACAACACTTCATTGGGTTTGTGTAGAAGAAGGAGGATCTTCCTCAACCACCAAGGCCTTAAAAGAATTTCTAGATTCAAAGTTGTTAACTAGAGGACGCCGAGCACTTGTTCTTTTGTTAATGGACTGGCTAGCACCAGTTGATGATCGATGCCCTTTAGGGAAAGCACTAAAGATAGGGTTATCTCATGTGATTGAGGTATAAGATTTTCGGGTAACACGCTCCCAACCACTAGTAGCGTCTTTTGGGGCCCCTTCATGGTTAAGAGGAGTCTTAGTGGCATCAGTATCCTCGACTCTCATATCTTCCACGTCGGACACCTTAGAATCTGAAGAAGGAGATTTAGTTGAGTGAACCTCAACAATATCCTTGCCTATGTCCTGAGATATGTTTTGATTTTTTAGTTCTTCACTAACTTGTTCTGCTAAAATTCTCTCAACTTCAATCTTAGCCAGTAACTTTGGACATTGAGCTTTACGGTGGTTTGAATCGAGACAATAGTAACAACGGTTAGGAAGTGTAAGATATGAAATTTTTTGAACAAAAGTCTTTCCTTTCACATTAACTTCCAGTGAATCAGGACGTGGATTTTGCATATCTATTTTAATGCACACTCTTCGAGTTGGTCGTGGACGAAAACCTGAAAAGGCTTCCATACCGATGACTTCCCCAACTTGTGTAGCAAGGATATCAACATGGGTAGAAAAATGAGGAGGGAGTCCTGGAAATTCAATCCAGATCGACAAAATACTTTTGCTTGCTTTTTTAAGATCAAAATCCTCCTTCCAAGGTTGAAGGACTAAAAAGGATCCATAAACATCCCAAATTGACTGTTGTTTCATGAACTCTGTCATCGCCTTAATTTCAAAAGCGAACAAAAAAAAGCCTCTCATAAGATTGGAAGCTAGGGTTAGTTTGATATTACGGGCTTCCCAAAAATTTTTAACCCAATCCTGGAACACCGAGGCAGGAGGAATCCTACCAGTAAAGAAGCCAATTGTGTAAAGGTGAGTAAAGGTTTGTATAGTTTGGTCAAAGATGTCTTCAAGGAAATCAAAACGTAAAATAAAATCATTAGCATCCATGTTGGTGAAGTAGTTCTCCGTCTCAAAGAACAATGTACAAAGTTACCATACTTAAGATTATCCACTAATGGTACTTTAGTTCTAGAAACTGATGCTTTAGAGGAATTCTGGGGAGCCGTCCTCAGAGAAGATTTACAAGGTATAGTTTATGTGTGTAGATACGCGAGTGGTAAGTTTAATCCTGTTGAATTAAATTATCATTCTACACACAAGGAACTCCTCGCTATCATCCGAGGTATTGAAAATTTAGACTCTTTTTACAAGAAAAAGAATTTATCATCCGTTCTGATCTCAAATATTTTGACAAATATCTGTAGACTAAGCATTTAAACAAAGTAGCCCATACTAGATTAATCAAATGGTCTCTTTTTCTCGCTAATTTTACTTATCGTACACAATATCTTAGTGGTAAAGATAATAATTTAGCTGATTATCTAACAAGATAATTTCAATACTAATGTTTTGTATTTATGCAGAAAGATACTTGAACAAAGGATGGGAACTTCATTCCAGTCAAAGATTGTTTCCCTGTCCATTCTCCCATATTTATCTTTCGCAATCCCAAATAACAAGAGTTCATAATAACTATTTTAATAATTGGGATTTTTACTCTCATTCTTCCTAAAGATATTCCTTAGCTCCTCATATCTCCTATACATATTTTGCTCATCCGAATCCATCTCTTGATAACATTTATTCCCTAGTTCATGTAAAAACTAGTATCCATGCTAATCAATTTCTAGATGAATGTCATCAACAATCCCGTATATTCCATTGGCCGCGTTTTAAACCGTCTGATTGCCATGTCTATCATTTGGATTTTAATATTCCGATTGAAATCCCGAATGATTCTCATCCTTTCTGGGAATGGTGGTCCTTGTATGATCACCAAGTGAAATATTTTCCTATTAATTATGATCCTGCAGCCATACAAAGATTACGAACCTTAACACATGGAGATTTTTCTTACTTTGCCTGCCTAGAAACAATGGCCCATTTTGCCTTCCTCAACTATAATCCCTCATATTTTCTAACGGTAAGCATAAGTCGGCGAACAGACTGGCAAAATCCTTGGGTCTTGCATGATACCAAGATATTTTGACAACCACTTCATCTGACAGCATCACACATTGTGAGCTGAATCATATTATTCCCTCGACTCTCGAACCATATAATTATGACCCAACTTTTCAGCTGTTACAAAGAGAAGGAGGCACTTGGTGTGTCAAGTGGCATGAACCAGAATTCATTCCTCAATGGTGGTCCCAGTCAACATCAGATGAAGAATCCGAGGCTCCTACAACACCACGTGAAGATAATGATGCTCCAGACCCAGATAGTAGGTGAACAATAAAAGTGGCCTGTACAGTAAAAAGCAGTCTTGTACAGTAAGATTTGTAATCAATGCATATCATCTACAGTTAGATATGCTGAGTCGATTCCCATTCCTCTCTCTCCTTTCTCTCCCTATATAAGAACATGTCGATGACCTTCTAGGGGCATCGAAATAGAGAGTAATCCAGCAGTAGTAAGAGTCAGTTTGCAAGCAAGTGTTAGTTCAAGAGTTTTGTAGTAGGAAGTTGAGTGTGAAATATGTGTATCAGAGATATCTAAGGGTGATGCGATGTGCTCCTCTTAAAGCATTTCTAGTATGCAAGTAAGAGTCCAAGCAGAGATATCTTGAAGAGCTACGCTGTGTGTCTTCAAAAGCATTCCTGCTTATGTGTTATTGCAGAGAAATCTTAGATTGCTGCGCCGTGCGCATCTAAAAGTATTCCTGCTCTATGTGTGTATAAGTCTGTACCTGTACAGAATATGTGAATAATATACATTGATTTGAATGTATCCATGTTTTCCGCTGAGTGACTTTGAGAGTGGTATCGGAGCCTTGTTTTCAGTTCTCTACTTGTATCTTCACGTGACTCCTCCATTTTTCTCCAGGGGCGGGGGGTGTAACTTGTTATTTTTGTAGTTTTTGCAGGGATATTGTTTGACACGCAGGGTGTTGATGCATCGATATTGTTGATTTGGACCGAGACGTGTTGAGACAGATCGCCAAGAGTAAGACGTGCATCATTTAGCCGTGGTGAGGCGTTGGTTGTAAGTCGCGTAGTGAGCTAGTTGAAAAGCACGATATCAACAATTGCAAGCAACACATCATCAACAATGGCAAATCTGGCACAAATGACGGGTAATTCTTACTTTTGAAATTTTTTTGAGTTTTTCTCCACATCAAATGGTACGAGTCCTTTACCTGTTCCGAAACATTATGAAATCTATGCTCCTTCTAGTTTAAAAGCTTTTGAATCATGGAAAGAAATGCATCTATCTGAATGTGACTTAGAAATAGCTGGTACTGGTTTATGACCTGCCACTTTATCTTTCTTTAGTGAAGCAGAAGTAGCAAACTGGAAAAAGCGTGAGTTTAATTACATCCATCTAGCAGAATTAGCAATATTAATACATCCGCATTTTAATTATCATTTAAAAGCTCCCTATTGGATAACTGTCATAGATAGACGATTCAAAACCTTTGAGGAAGCTATTATCACTCAGGCAAAAGGAACACTAGCTACAGATGTTGTCATCATAACCATACCCAACTTTACTCTTTCCTTACATGACCCACATCTGTACAAATCCTTAATGGTTATCATTTATTTTCCTGTTGACATGATTCCTCAATCCATCTATGCCACCGTATCTACTAGATTAATCTTTAAGTTGTTTAGTAATATATCTGTTAAAACATTGTATTTTTTTTAATGAACAAAAAACACAGGTAGGATCTACGAATATAGATGATGGTGTTGAAATTGATATAGAGAATTTACCCATCCATACACAATACCCTGATCTTTCAAACCCGCTAGAAAACTATTTTAGGTTTGAAAAACCCCATTGGTATTCGACTCCAAAAAGAAGATATAAGGTAAATCTGCTCTCACCAAAATTTCTTGATAATGATCCTTTAGATATCCTGCACCAAAAACAAAAACCAAAATTATTTCAAAAATTAAAAAATTTAGTCATAAAAGAAAACGATCAAGAAGCACAAAAAGAGCCAGATCTAGAAGTATCTAGTTTAAAACAAAACCTCATGGAATTACAACAACAACTATCTTTTTCCATGAGACAAACTCAAGCTTTACAACTAGAAATGGAAAAAGTAAAACAAAAAGCAAAGGCTAAAACAAAAATCGTAGAACTAGATCCTGACTCATCTAGTGGTGATGAATCTATCCCATCATCCACAAGAGCTTCTCTTTTCCAACCTTCGATTGGTGATCCTTCTTGTCAACATAAAATCCTCAAAGAGATCGATCATAATTATCATTGCTCAGAATATGATGCATTGTTAAAGACATGTCGAATGGAAATGAACAAGGGAAAACTAGATGAAAGTATGTTTCAATAACATCAGGATAGATTAGCGACACTAGAACGAAATCAAAAGAAAAAATATGAATTTGTCCAACATCAAAAAGAAGGTACAACATCAGGGGAAACTAGTCCAACTGAATACGTTTATACACTACAAACAAAGAAAGCATCATCCGCCCTTTTTGATACTGTCTGTCTCCTAAATTGGACAAACACAACGTTGAATGATTTAGTATATAGTAATAAAACACAAATGAGTGTTTTAGAAAGTATGTATAATTTAAATTTAAATACAAATTTAAATACTGGACTCCTTTATAAGAAATTAGAAAAATTAGGTGGAACATTTGAACCATGACGAACGTTGCCAAAACTTTCTGCTCCTCCATTAACTCTCTCTTCTGACATATCGTTTCCTACATCTTCTCCTGCTCTATCTAGGATAGATATTGCTGAATTCAAACAAAAACAAAAAGAACAACGACAACGAAAAGGAAAAGGAAAACTTCATATCAATATGAATGAAGCTGATTCAAGAAATGATACAAAACATGATTCAGGAGAATTAGATGAACAACAAGTAGAAGAGGCTATACTCTTAGCAAAAACAGAAGAACAAGTGTAAGACGCTTAAGAAGCCATGCTTACTCAAACAAGAAAAGCTGAAGATATTCAGCCATCGTTCAATATGGATAATAAGAATCTTAGGCAAAGATAAGATTTTTTAGATGCTATTCAAACCTATTTAACTATTCAAATAGATTTTGTTAAAAAATCTACTATCCAAACCATTCTAAATGCTACATATAATTTTCAAGGCAACCTACGTAAATGGTGGGGTCATATTCCCACAATCGTAAAAACTAGACTAATCTCTTAGCCTACAGTTATTTTTCTAAGTGCTATTATTAAAAAGTTTATTGGATATAAAGCCTACTTAGAAGAAGTTTATCGTGACCGATTCTTCAAGGCTAGGTTGCATAAAATCCAAGAACTTTCTAGATTTTTAGATGCCATGGAAACATGGTATCATTATGGAAAATTGACACATGAAGAGGTTGCGAAAGAATATCTTTTAGGGTGTCTTCCTCAACCATTTTGTAACACGTATATGGCTGAACTCAAAAAACAAAACCTCTGTTTGGCTGATATGAGTTTTGGGCAAATTCGCCAATTCTTAGAACAAACTAATAGAGAATTATGTTATGCTCAACAAACACAATATCTTGTGAAAAATTTAAGTACTCAGTTAGGTAAAAATTTATGTTTAGAATTATGTCCTGAAGAAAAATATATATATAAAAAAGGAAAAACAGAAAAAATCAAGACATTGTACATCTTGTAGAGGAAACACTTCTCGACCACGAAAACAATGGCGAAGGAAACAACAATCTCCTCCTCGTCGCCATGTTAAGAAATATCCAAGTTTCTTTCGAAGATGTCCTAGACGATTATCTCAAAAGAAAATTAAATGCTTTATTTGTGGTGGTCCACATTTAGCTACCAATTGTCCTAACAAAGACAAGGATCGGAAGAAAGTTCATTTTATACAAAAACATGGTCTTAAAGAAACTCATTTTGAATGGGTATCCGATCAGGAACAAACAGATATTCCATATGACCCTCAAAATGATCTTTGTCCTTCCTCTCCATCTAACAATGAATATCGTTGGAATGACGAATCTGAAGATGAATATTGGAAAGAATATGATAAACATTATGCAACTAAGCATGCATCATATCCTTCTGATTCATCTGATGGAGATGTCTATTATTGTAACATGAATAGGGCTTCCACATCTTCACAAAATCGATCTCTACAAAAAGCCAATCAGTTCAAAAACAATTAGAGTTAGCTGAATTAGAGTTAGGAAAATTAAAACATAAGTTAAAGAAAACTCCCATGGATGAACTTACAAAGTATATTAGTCTAGATAAACAAGTGAGAGAAAAAGGTTGATGTTCGTGCTTTAAAGAAGTATGAAAAAGAATTACATGCATCTCTCGATAGTCAACCTCTAGAATCAGATACAGAAAAGGTAGAAGAATTAGTAGAAGAATTAGAAGAATGGTTACATCAAGAAGAAGAACGGTTGCAACCACAACAACAACAAAATAATCATTTACAAATAATGATAAGACGTCAGCAGCGAATTAAACAACTAAAAACATTTATCGATATGGCACAAAACGAATTAGAAGCGTTACAAAAAGAAGAGAATGATGCTATACAAAAGGCTTATGAACAAGAATTATCCAAAATCCACACCATTAGGATAAACCAGAATCAACAAAGCATAGTTAAAACAACCAGAATCAACAAAGCATAGTTAAAACACCCCTTTGCATATTCTAGATAAAATTGGCAGGTTTTAAGCCATATCTTATCGATGCTCTTATAGATTCGGGCGCTGAAGTCTCTTTAGCAAATGAAGCTATTATCCTTTTTTTTTGGGAAAAATGGGATAAATTAATTGTTAGTTTCAATAAAACCGCAACAACCGTAGATTGTATGTTTAATTTTTCATTACTCATGCCTAACCATTTAATGCTATTAACGGTTATCTTATCTTATGATACGGTTATAGGAGTCCATAACTTAGCCTTATTAGAACCTTAACGAATATTTAGGATTACATGAATTTTTTAGGATTACATGAATTTCGTAGGGCAGAATGCGTCAGCACAAGGCGCAGGAAACCTTATCACCAATGGTCCAGCCTTGCGATGATACCGATAAAAAAAACGCCTGATTTCAGACGAAAAATCGCAAATTCCCGCAGTAAAACGCGTCTCTCGTCCACGCTTTTCCGCAGAACACCCTCGCCTCTCGGTCTCACCGTTACGTACGATTGATTCAACCCTGTTACAGAGTTGCCAATTTGCAGCAATGGTCAAAAGGACGGTCCCGCTGTGCAGATTTGAATTATTGTTAACGGATTTTCAATTGCAGCAATGCTCGAGCCTTCAACCCTACATCGCTGAACAGAATCTCGCCTCAATTGATTAAAACTTTTTGCAGCAATGGTGGCTTCATGGATCTCAGGAATGCGATGGTCTGAAAGGCCAAAGTCACCTTTCGTCGTCTGCATAACCACGTCCATACTACGATTTGTGCTTAATTTTGTTGGGTTTATAGCTTATGAAGAGATGGGCTTGGCGGTGCTGTGGCAGCTATTCCACACTGTTGAAAGTGAACATTCCTGGAACAGACGTACCTGTTGATGCGTTTCAGAGGAGCGGATAAGTTTTGGCACCCCAATTTGTTACAATGCTGCGTATCAACACCGAAGTCGTCATTTGTTTGGATTCTAGGATTTATATGTTAGAACGATTTCCTGTTTCATCATGCTGCGTATCAACAACGATGTCATCATTTGTTTGGATTCCAGAATTTTTATGTTTCGAACGAATTCCTCTTTCATTTGTGTAAAGGGTGACAGGCACCCGTGTGTTTGTGAAGCACATTAGCTAGTACTATCGGTGTGCTGGCTGCAGCTGTTTGCCCGTGCGTGGATTTACTAAGATCATTAACTATTTCCTAATGTCATTGGTTTGACTTGAGTGTTTATGTTATTCGATGTGATCAATAAGAGTTTTGTATACTGAATTAAAGGAAGGGTAAAAGTAAAATCCATAATAGGCTACAAATGGCAAAGTAATTGAAGTTCTAGAGATAAATCTGAACCATCACTAAGATTTTAGGATTAGGGAAGATGAGGTGATTCGTAAGTAATAAATCCACCTAAATGACGTTCCTGTAACAAATTTAAGTACTCGCTTTAAGTACCTAACCAACAACTAATAAATCATAATATGCAATAAATATGGTAACAAACTTGCATGGTAGTACAAAAAATTATTATACTTACAAAGATTAGATGTTACAACTATTGATCCCACAAGTCATTCGGAGGTACAAACTTCATTTTTGTAGTTAAAAAACTAAACTTCACCATAGTCAATCTCAAATGCATGTAAGAAAGAAGGGTTGGTATTAGGTTGGCTTTCAATTGTGAAACACTTGTCATTTCTTATGAATGAGTTCTTTGTCTACAATCATGAACATTAATAAGGACCTTTTGGCATTCTTTAAATAAACTTATGCAATAAATACCAAAACATGAAAGTATCATTGGAGGAGATTTTAATGGACACATGAGAGCAACCAAACTAGGCTATGATATAATGCATAGAGGGTATAACATTGGAGAGAAACAAAATGGAAAGTCTATTTTCAAGTTTGCACAAGCTTGTGGTCTTGTGATAGTTTATGCCTATTTCAAGAAAAGGGTTGAACACTTGGTAAACTTCAAGGGTTAGAAGCATTTTGACCCATATAGACTTCATCATGGTGAGGGAGATTGGAAAACCTACAAGGATTACAAAGTCATTTTGAGAGAGTCTATTAAACCAACATAGACTTGTGAGGAATATGACTATCAAGAGTGATATCAACAAAGACTCTGAGAATGGAGTGCCTTGTATAAAATGTTGGAATCTAAAGGACGAAAAGGTATCAATATTTAAGGTTAGACTATTTGTAGAAGAACATTGGGATTTAAACTTAAATGTGTGATAGTCAAAGTCGAATGAAAAGTTGTATTAAGAAGATAGGGAATGACATCCTTAGGGTTTCAAAAGGGAATAAGTATATTCAAAAGAAAATACAGTGGGGAAGTGAGGAAATGCAATGAAAAATTTAAAATAAAAATGACTATTTCAAGGAATGGCAATAAAAGTAGGAGATAAATGACCTTGAAAGATACAAGGTAGCAAATTATATGTCAAAGAAGACAATGAGAAAGGCTAAACTTAATGCTTTTAATTCCCTTTATGAGAAGCTAGGAGCTAAAGAGGATGAGAAGTCAATTTACAAGATGGCCAAGGCTTGCACAAGAGATGCAAAGACTTTGACTATATTAGATGCATCATCTAATAATGAAAGGATTTTGCTCTCTATCAAGGAAATTTTTAAGTGATGAGGGATCTCTTTTTAGGAACTTCTTAACAAAGGATTCCTTAGAGATGAAGACATTGAATCAAACATAGCAAAAGCCAACTATATATATGCCTTTAAAGTAAAAAAGAAAATCATTATGAAAATGAAGAATTATAAAGTGGCAAGACCAAAGATTATCCTTATAAAGGTATGGAAGTCTATGGAAGATAAAGGAATCACTTGATTGACAAATTTACTCAATAAGATCTAGGAGGAAGGGAACATGTTAGATGATTAGAGAAAAAGCACTATAGCACCTATCTACAAGAAGAAGAAATACATTCAAAACTATGAGAGCCATAGATGTATTAAACTTATCAATCACACCATGAAGTTATGAAAAACGATTATAGAATAATGCTTAACACAAGAATCGTCCATTTCTAAAAATTAGTTTGATTTTAATATCAACTATAAAGGCTATTTAGTTACTACAACTGATGAATTGTGATTCATTAGGCTGCGATATCGGACCCCCGATATTGGATCCACGATATCAGGTACGTGATATCGCAGCCCAAATAATGATATCGAATACACGATATCGTGACTCCTATGTGAGCCTATAAATACACATGTAGGCACATGAGAGGAGTCAGTTTTGGAAATAGTTAGTTTTTCAATCAGTAGATAGAAGTTAGTTCATTTTTAGTTCTTCTCAACCCTTTCTCCCAGTGCATGCCCGTAGTGTGATGATTGTAATTGTACGGCATCCTTTATTCGAGTGTGATGTACTTGGACACACACATGACCGAAAATAAAGATCAAGATTACTTCATCATTGCAGCATTCACCTAGTCTAATTACGTAATTGTTATTGTTATTAAACATGGAATGAGTACGACTTAATCACGAGCATCTACGTGTGACTGCTTGATATCCTAGTAGCATACTCAAGCCATGTGCTTGGTAATCCCAGTGGTAGTCATGCACAAGGCCTAAGATGTGTATGGATGATTAAGGAACGAANAAAGCAAATACTAGTCCAGGTGGGAAGATAGCGAACTGCAATCAACGAGTAACTATCTAGATACCACAACTAGCCCGTCTACGGAGTTCAACCGAATCGTGCGTGAAACGCTTGTATTCGTATGGTTGAGTGTAGGGGTACCTCACCACTCATCATTGGCACCGTTGCCAGGGACGGTGTTAGTTATTTAGATTAGTTACATCATAAAAGATCAATGTAACAAAGTATTAATGATATATCTTTTAGAAAAAATAATAATAATAATAATTGCAATTAAATCACACACAAATTTACAACCATGTCTCTCTCACAAGACTATGATAATGCAACAACCAATAAAGCAATTCATTGGAGAACCAAAAAATTATACAATGGTGAAGATAAAGTTTGGAGTACCCAATCTGATGTAGGGGTCTCCTATGAGCACAAATGTAAACAACATCATCCCAACTCACATATGCATAACATACCTAGTGATGATGAACCCCTACTGGCCACTACAAGCCTAATGGAAATACAAGAGGCTATTTGAATATCCTACAGGCATCGTAAGGAAAGCCATCTACCCAAGCTTGACTTAAACAACTTTCCTAAGTTTTCAGGAGGCTATGATTTAGATCCACAACAACATTTATGAGCCTTCTACGATGCTTGTGTATGGAATAACATTGATAATGGATGGCAAAAACTTAAGTTCTTTCCTATGACACTCGTTGGCCATGCAAAAGTATGGTATAGGTCATTAAAACCAAAATCAATTCGACATTGGCCAACAATGGTAGAACTATTTAATGAAAGATATCAAACCTATGCGAGAGTGTCAACCTTGAGGAAACAAATCCAAGAGTGGAAACAAGCACAACATGAACCCTTGGACATGGCCTTAGAAAGATATTATGCATTGTTAAACAACTGCCCAGGCCATGGGTTCTCTGAGGAAAAGCTAATGTACCATATCATGGATGGGCTCCATAATGAAATAAGAGAAACCTTAGGGATGTATGCCCAAGGTCAACTATACGAGCTACAAACCCATGAACTCCAAGAGCTTATTAAGCAGGTAGCAAAAGAAGAAGGAGAAATGGCTAAATGGGAGAATGCTGAAAAATCTCAACAAGCCCAAAAATCAGCAAGGGCCCATGATAATAAAGAGAAGAAATCAACTCACCTTAAGGAGGTGGAACCATCTTTGCCAACACTACAATCATTGGATGAAATTGAGGCAAAGATCAATAAGATGATGGAATGGATGCATAAAAAATGCAAAGAATATGCGAACATTATTGGAGGTAGAGTCATGATGAACCAAGAAGCAGGACAAAATACCCTTAGACAATCAAAAGGAAGGGTTGAAAAAAATAAGAGCTCAACTGTCAATCATACGTATCAATGTAACATTTGCCTGTACAATCACCCCAAGGGCCAATGCCCAATCTTGTCACATTTATAGGAGCATTGGGGAAGAGTGTTATATCCAAAGTTCGTACAGAGATACTGTGTTCGATCACAGTGGCAACAATCCCAGTCGTGGGGAAGGCCACCCCCAAATTGGTTACACCCTTCATACCATCCAAACCTAAGTGCTTATCAAGTTCAACATCCTGTTTTCCCATCTGGGTCAACATCTTCTATCTTGCCACATTATTATTATTCTCCTCAATACTATCAACCCATATCCTCTCCAACAAGACCACCACCTCATGCACATTACACTTCTCCTCAATTTCAACATTCTCATCCTTCACCTCCTTCTACATCACCACCAAGTGTTCAAGAAGGACTTGCACCACAAAATCAACCCATAAACATTACTTGTTCTTCTACTATCAACAATAGTGGGAACTTTCCTCAAAATCAAAGACGCCCCTTCTTTCAGCATAACCAAAAGAAGGGACAACGCAATTCTAAACCCAATGCATCGTCCAACTCAACACATCCAACACTATGGTGCACCTTACTCTTCGAACCCAATGCCTCATGTTACCTTATCAGGGCCATCACTCAATACTCCAACAATCATGGGCCCCAATGAATATAGCCACATGGGGAGACATGTTGATCCTTGCATACCATCTTATGGTCACAAGTACCATAGTGGGTCAACCCCTTATAAATTAACCACATCTTATAACTTGCCCCACTATGTCAACTCTAATCAAGTGTGTGAACCCCAATGGGGTAGGTATGACTGGGTCCTAATACTTCCAACATGGAAGGATCCCAACCTTTCATTTATTAATCCTAGCCATATTATCTTTTTATGAGTAATATCATCTATGAATAAAACACTCATGTGACTCATTGGTTGAGGTGTTTTTCTATGATATTAAGTCTCGGGTGACTAATTACTTGGACAGTAAGCCCATCACATCCACTCACCCATTCTATTAATAAGAGGTTCTACCTTGAGGACAATGATATTCCTAATCATTAAAACTTAAAGTAATTTTTGTGTTATTGTGCCCAGAATGAAGAAGGATGGACCAAGAGGGAATGGTTAGGATGTGACATCAAGGGGACTTATGGATTCTCTTTGGTGACATCTGTAGGAGTTATCATGCAGCTTGGTTGTACTAAGATCCTTGTAGATCTAATGGAAAATGGGAGTAAGAGTAACCAAAAGGCACTCAACTAGAAAAAATAATGCTAATCTAAGGGGCTCCCATTGGAAAGACATGCACCCATGCCTGAAGGTAGGCAGCTTCTCTGGATTAACCAATACTTCAAAAAAATGAGTGCCACAATGCAAAATCACTCCTCCCTTGAACGAAACACCAAGTGATCGTACACCTTGTTGTCATGGTGCTCTTATGGTCGTCCATCATTGGATGAAGCAATGTGATGTCACTGATAAGAGCCATGGAATTGGTCCTAATTTTGGAATGATGGGCTAATGACACACTAATCATTCCTTACACGCAGGATCATTGTGCCTTGAGTCAGTTACCTCATGTCCCAATCTTTGCAATCCCTTCTATGGTTCGCCTCACCTTGCTATTTTTGTAGTTGTGACTTGTGACTTGGGTAGCATGGGATTCATATCTCATCATGGTGATATCTACATGTGTGTGTTTTGTGAAATTGGTGTGGATTACATTTAACCCTTCTAGTGCCTACAAACATTTTAAGGTGTGGTTATGCACGGGCATTATAGGTTGGAACCTTCTTTGAGGAGGACCCACTTGCATGACTTTTGTAATTTGCACTCGTAACACATCTCCTGCACATCATCTTATACCCTCCAAGTATTACCAATGTTCTTCTTTCCCTTATCATCCTTCCGGTTCAAACGTTCCTATGAGCCAACACATGTCCTTTTTCCTCATACTCTTCATAACTTTCATTGTTAGATTTTACACCATTATACTTTTTGTGCCTTCAAGACTAGTTTATATTTCCCTGGACCCTTTACATTGACCTAAAGTCCTCAATTTATACCTTGGAATTTCCAAAATTTATCAATTTTTCCAAGTACCCTAGTTTCGACAAGCTAAGATATTGGGTCCCCAATATCAGGTTGGCCGCGATATCGGGTCCTCGCTAGTGCATATGAGATCGCATCCCCAAAAAACTATATATATGGATCCCCCTATGAATGTCAACATCATTTGTAACTACTCATGTGGGAGAGTTTTTCAAATTTTCTTCTATGACTTGCGATTGTGCATCTCTTGTTCCAATAGCCATAACTCACTCACTAGTGCTCCGATTTTCATTTCGTTTGAACCTACTTGAACCTGGAGTGTTCAGCTTAGTCATAGGGGAGGGGTACATGCTAAATTGCCTATAAATTTTTCAAAATTTGTCATCACCTAAAGGACACTATCAAGGGTAATTACATATAAAACTAACGAGCATGTGCCAAAAACAATTTCATCTCCTTATCTATACCGGGAAATTAAACTTTGAAACTACCTAAGCAAAGGGGGCCAAATATTAAAACTTTTTGGGGATATTTCCATAAAAATTTCTAACTTTAAATCACACAGAATAAAAAAAATTCTTTAAGGCAAGGAGTAAGGTATAACTTAACTTTGGTAAGCAACCTTACTAATGATTGGCCCCATGTGATTGCAAATGCCCCCAAAGTATGGACAACAAGAAGGTCCCTCTCAAGGTGCATCTAAGCAACCCAGGAGAGGTAGAGGATAGGCGTCTATGGAACAACATATAGAGCAAGAGGTGTAATCCTTCAGTATCCATCAAGAGACTCCTGCTACTATACAATTGGGATAGGTAGAAGGTGGAGCTACTGCAGCGCTTGAACAGGGACAACACCTCACGTTGTTCCCGAAGTGTGTTTAGGTCATTTGTGAAAGGTCCACATCAGCTGCAGTGATCATGGAATTGAACTTCAAACCCTTCACAAAATTTTCTCCTGTGGCTATTAGGGACCAACTCAAAGGGTCCCCATTATGGCCTATCCTTTCTAAAAGTAGTGCCTAGTACTTAGGAGAAACGTACCAATTTTGGAACAATAAAGAAGAAGGCACCACAGTTGACATTGGTGGTGTGTCTATTGATTTTTCCACCAAGGCCATTTTGGAAGTGTTAAACCTTCCGAATACGGGGCCAAAAGTTGCTCACCTATCCACTCACTCTGACATAGATGTGCGAAAGGTCTGGTTGAATAGGACGTACAGTAAAGAAGATAAGATATATGAAGAATTAATGTTGGAAGAGAGAATCTACTTCAATGTTGGTACTTATCACATCTTCCCCACAAAAGGATTAAATAGGATTTCAACATATGCAGGAAGAGAAAGTGCGATATTGATGGGAAAGGTTAATGCTAACTTACCACATCTATATCTCATGGATATCTTAAGGCGATTCGAAGAACACAAGATAGGGAAGTTCGTGTTGCCCTTCCCTTGTCTCATCAGGAAGCTATGCAAGCATGCCTGAATTCTGGGGTACACCAATGATGTCCCCAGAAGAGCCCAAAATGCTTCATTCGCTGAACTACTGAAGCCACCAGCTCCAAGGAAAAGTACTGGTGAGACACTAGAGCCAGAGAAAGAGCAAGAGCAAGAACAAGTGATGAGGCCCACTGCAACTCAAACTACAAGGCCTAGCCAACTCCCAAGCTCAAGGCCTAGTCATCAACATGAAGCAGAGCCCAGCATAAGCTAGCAAGACCAACCACCACCATCACAGGATTATCGACCATCAATGAGCCATCTCATGGCTATCGCTGAAATGGTCAATTGGAGAAGTCATGATGATACTAATCTCTTCCACGTCATCGACAATACTGTACGGTCCACTATCTCTATAGATCGTACATGGGGTGAGGTGTCCATTCATACAAGAGGAGGGGACGTTGATTGGTCACAACAGATTTCAGGGAATGCTGCATCCTTTCAGGTGCAACTCGAGATTGGTGAAGGGGCCATAGTGGTGGTCATGCAACACCAGGATGCAACAAGAGCTGCAGAAGTGGTTACAGACCACATCAAAGAATCCTTCAACATCCCTGTTGTGCCACTACTAGACTTCATAGGAGCACGCGATGCTTAAACATTGGCCGGTCCCTCGATGACTCCTGCAAAGCATGAGGATGTGCTTGATCGGTTGCTACAAACAAGACAAGTAATAATGTCCTTGTTTGACATCCCACAAGATGTCACGGTAGCACAATCAGACCTCATCTCTACCAAGGAAAAGTTGGTCATGGCAGAGATCAAGGCCAAGCACAAAGAAGCATAGTTAGCAAAACTCCAAGAGTGGCTCATAATCCTGCAAGCTACATAGCGGGACCCCTCTCAATTCATTCCCACAAACCAGCTAGACAACTTCAGGACTGAGCAACTCAAAAAATTGTTGATAGACAATAAAAGAGTGGCAGAGAAGAAAGAGAAGGCTGACTAGGATGCCTCCAAGGCACAAGCACAAACCTACGTGCACACTAAGGTACTTAGAGCCTTACAAGAGGAGAATAAATAGCTCGCTATTGACAATCTTAGGTTGACCGCTGTGGAGAAACATAAGAATGTTCTCAAAGAAAACTTTCAACAGCTATGAGAACAATTGATCAAGGTCAATCAAGATATGAATTGGTTGGCCAAAGAAAATCGAACCCTCTCAATGGAGGAGGTATGCATAATCTATCAAAAGACGGCCATCGAAATAAGCGCGTGGCAAAACGAGGCCAAGCAGCACAAAAAGTTAAAGGAGCATTTCCAAGACCAAGTGGGAATGTACAAGCAAGTCATCAAGAAGGAGATCCATATGGCCAAGGCCCACATCAATGCTTTTAGTGCTCAACACACTGATTGACGGGCCATATTGGACACATATGCATTTTCTCACTAGGCAGAACTTAAAAGCTAGGACTTACATNTCAACACACTGATTGACGGGCCATATTGGACACATATGCATTTTCTCACTAGGCAGAACTTAAAAGCTAGGACTTACAGATTCAAGATCTTATAGAGTACATGGAATTGGCAAACCTGCAGTATGCCAATCTAGCCATGTTGACAGTAGGGCGCCGGAGGATAGAGCTCAAGGGGCAAGTAGCTATCACCTACGCAAAATATGAAGTAGAATTTGCAAAGCACAAGAACATGTTGCATAAGCTAAAAGTTGCAAATTCTGAACTAGAGGTGATTAAAGCAAGCTACCAAGGATAAAAAGATGTTGCAGCAGACTTGTCTTGATGGCTTACAAATTTTCAGGAGTACAGGGACAAAGCCAGAGCCTACAAGAAGGAACGATGGTTGTTTGTGGCCTGGTACATCAAAGAAAATGAGATGTTCCTACAACTACTATGTCCATGAAAGGTGTCGATTCCATCAAACATTGGAGCATCAGCATGGACGACATAGGATCCCCGAATGGAAGAGGAAAAACTCCAGGCACTACTTCAACGTCATCAAATTCCAAAACCTAGGGCACAAGACAAGGGGAAGCAACCCATAGAGGAGCCATCGCAACCTAGAACCACATGAGTTCCAGAAAATTTTGTAATTTTGTGATTTTGCATTTTTTTGTATTGTGTTCCAATTTTGTTCTATTGAGTTCTCCACTGCAGCATGAATAAATTCCCCGTCAGTCAATAATCCCATACCTATCCACTGTGTAATTAATGAGGCTTGTTCTCATTTTGACTCAAGGACGAATTTTCATTCAGTCATGGGGGTATGATGAATCGTGATTCATCAGGCTGCAATATCAGACCCCCGATATCGGATCCATGATATCGGGTATGTGATATCGTAGCCCAAATAACGATATCAGATACACGATATCGTGACTCCTGTGTGAGCCTATAAATACACATGTAGGCACACGAGAGGAGTAAGTTTTGGAAATAGTTAGTTTTTCAGTCAGTAGATAGAAGTTAGTTCATTTTTAGTTCTTCTCAACCCTTTCTCTCAGTGCATGCCCGTAGTGTGATGATTGTAATTGTATGGCATCCTTTATTCGAGTGTGATGTACTTGGACACACACATGACCGAAAATAAAGATCAAGATTACTTCATCATTGCAGCATTCACCTAGTCTAATTACGTAATTGTTATTGTTATTAAACATGGAATGAGTACGACTTAATCACGAGCATCTACGTGTGACTGCTTGATATCCTAGTAACATACTCAAGCCATGTGCTTGGTAATCCCAGTGGTAGTCATGCACAAGGCCTAAGATGTGTATGGAAGATTAAGGAACGAATGCTCATCATAGTTAGGCTAGCTTAGATTTTCTCTCCCTAACTCCTATTAGTTTAACTCTCTCTCCCTTTTCCTCCTAGCTTAATTAAAGATTATTTTCCATTGTCTCTAGGAGCAGCATTAGTTTAGGAACATACCATACACCTCACTCTGGACTAAACCATACATGACAAAGAAAATACTAGTCCAAGTGGGAAGACAGAAAACTGCAATCAATGAGTAACTATCTAGATACCACAACTAGCCCATCTACGGAGTTCTACCGGATCATGCGTGAAACACTTGTATTCGTATGGTTGAGTGTAGGGGTACCTCGCCACTCATCAACAACTTTGATGGGAAAACTTAGATGTAACAAGAGGTGTATGATTTTTATTGACCTTGAGAAAGCTTATGATATAGTTCCCTAAGATATTATTTGATGGCCATTAAATAGGAAGGATATTCCTATTGAGTACAATTAAGGTTATTCAAGACATATGCTAAAGCGACAACTCGAGTTCATACTATGACAGACTTCAAATTTTTTTTGCAAATGTAGGGCTACACCAAGGATTACTTTAAGCCCTTATTTGTTTATTGATGAGTGTTGAGGTACCCCTACACTCAACCATACAAATACAAGGGTGTACACGCAATCCAGTCAAACTCCATGAATAGACTAGTTGTGGTACCTAGGCAGTTATACATTAATCACAGTTTGTTGTCTTCCCACCTAGACTAGTATTTTCTTTGCCATGTATGGTTTAGTCTAGAGTGAGGTGTATGATGTGGTTTCTACTACTATGCTACTCCTGAGGACAATAAGAAATAACTTAATTAAGCTAATGAGCAATAGAAAATAAGATCTAAGCTAGCCTAAGTGCGATAAGCATCCGTCCTTAATCATTCATACACATCTTGGACTTCGTGTACTACTTCTGGGATTACCAAGTGCACATTACTCGAAGCACTACTCAATACGCTACTGGGTTACCACGTAGTTACACTTAAATGTTCATGATTAAAGCGTACTCATTCCGCGTTAACAACAAGAGTAGTAGAAGACAATAAAAGAAATATTAACTAAGAAAACAACAATAAATAATAAATGAATAATTAAAATAATTAAAAGCTAAGTGAATGCTGCAATGATGGAGTAATCTCAATCTTTGTTGCTGATCGTGTGCGTGTCCAACTACATCACACTCGAACAAAGTTTCGTACAATTACAAGTATCACAATGCACTTGGGAAAGAACTGAAAATTGAAAACTAACTAAAGACTAAAGGCTAACAAAAAGGATTGACTAATGAACTAACAAAAGGTTCTTTCACTATGTGCTTGAATGCTATATTTATAGGTTAACACAGGAATCACAACATTGTGTATACGATATCATATCTAGATTGCGATATTGCATACCCGATATCGTGTACCCGATATCAAGGCCTGGCAAACCGTGATTTATCATACTCCCACAACTGAATAAAAACTCATCCTCGAGTCAAACAAAATGAGGAACAAGTTCAATTGATCACAAACAGTGGATAGGTATGGGATTATTGAATGACATGGACTATTTCTTGCCATAGTGTGGGATTAGAAAAAACAAAATCTGGACATTAATACAAAATACAAAATTTTGCAAAACTCATATAGTTCTTAGTGATGGTGGTTCTCCATGGATTTATTTCCTTTATCCTATGCTCCAAGCTTCTGAAATGGATACTTTTGAAGGAGTGCTTGAATTTTTTCCTCCTTTGTCCAAGGATCATGTGCCATCCATGCTAATATTCTAATGTTTGATGGAGTCGGCACTTCCCATGGGCACGACAATTGTGGTAACATTGGATTGGCTTTGACATACCATGCTACAAGCAATCATCGTTCCTCCTCATAGGCTCTAGCTTTGTCTCTAAATTCCTGATAATTTGTAAGCCGTCAAGCCAATTCTACTACTAGGTCTTTTTAACCTTGGTAGCTAGCCTTTTCCACCTCTAGTTCAGAGTTTGCTAACCTCTAGTCTTTGCAATGTCTTCTTGTGTTCCGCAAACTCTATCTTATATTTAGCATAGGTGGCAACTACCTACTTCTCTAGCTTAGTTCTCGAGCACCCTACTATTAACATGGCCAAGTTGGCATACCATAGATTTGCCAACTCCATGTACTCTATGAGATCTTGGATCTGCAAGTCCCGACTTTTCAATTCTGCTTGGTGGACAAAGGCATAAGTGTCCAGTATGGCTTGCCAAGCAATGTGTTGGGCACTGAAAGAATTAATGTGGTCCTTAGTCATATGAATCTCTTTTTTGATGACTCCCTTATATATTCCCACTTGGTCACAAAAGTGCTTCTTTAATTTTTTATGCCTCTTAGCCTCATTTTTCCACACACTTATTTCAATGGTTGTCTTTTGACGTAACTCCTTTATTAAGAGGGTTTTATTTTCTCTAGCTAAGTGACTTATATCCTAGTTAACTCTTATTAGTTGTTCCGGAATTTGTTGAAAACTTTCTTTGAGAACATTCTTCTATTTTTCAACTATCGTCAACCAAAGATTTTCAATAGCAAGGAGTTTATTCTCTTCTTGTAAGGCCTTGAGAGTTTTCACATGTGCATATGTCTGAGCTTGTGCTTTTAAAGCATCCCAATCAGCCTTCTCTTTTTCCATTGCCACCCTTTTATTCTCCACTAACAATTTATTTAACTACTCTATCCTAAATGATTCTAACTGATCAGCTACAACAAGTTGGGATGGATCCCATTGTTCAGCTTGTAGGGCAACGAACTTTTCTTAAAGTCTCCGCAACTTATTCTCTGCGTGTTTGGCCCTAACCTCAATCATAATTAGCTTTCCTTTAGTGAAAATGAGGTCTGATTGTGCCACTATGACATCTTGGGGGATGTTAAATAAAGAAGTCATTACTTATCCTGTTTGCAGCAAGTAATTCAGCAAGAGTCATTGAGGTATCAACTAGAACTTGAGCATCATGTGCTCCTGTGAAATTTACCAATGGCACAACAGGGACGTTAAATGATTCTTTGATGTGGTCTACAACCACCTCTGCTGCTCCAGCTACATCTTGGTGTTGCATAACCACCATTGTAGCACCTTCACCAATTTCTAATTATACTTGGAATGATGTAGCATTTCCAAAGATCTATTGTGACCAGTGTGATTCCCCTCCTGCTGTTTGAATTGAGACCTTGTCCCTTGTAGGATCAATTGATATGGTGGACTATACAACATCATTGATTACCTTGAAGAGATTGGCCTCATCTTTACTTTCCCAATTGACCGTCTCTGCGATGGCCTTGAGATGGCTCATTGACGATCGATAATCTTGTGACAGTGGTGATGGTTGCTGGTCTTGCTGGCCTATGGGCTACATGCTAGGCCCTACTTCCTGTTGTTGGCTAGGCCTTGTGTCCAAAAGTTGGCTAGGCTCTTCTGTTTGAGATGCAATGGGCCCAATCGTTTGTTCTTGTTTAGGCTCCAACGTCTCACCAACATCTTTTCTTGGTGCTAGTGGCTTGAGTAATTCAGCATATGAAGCATTTTGAGCTTTTTTGAGGACATCATTGGTGTACCCCAGAATTCCAACACGCCGACATAGCTTCTTGATTAGACACAGAAAGGGCAGTGCAGACTTTCCTATCTTTCATTCTTCAAACCACCTTAATATTTTTGTTAAATATAAATGAGGCAAATTGGCATCAACCTTGCCCATCAAAATTGCACTTCCTCTTGCTGCATAGGTAGAAATTTTGTTTAACTCCTTTATTGGGAAGATATGATAAGTGTCATTTGTAAAGTAAATTCTCTCTTCAAGGGTTAATTCTCCATATGTTTTATCTTCTTTGCAATATGCCCTTTTTAACCACACTTTTCTTACATCTGCATCAGAGCGAGTGGAAAAATGAGCAACTTTAGGCCCTGTATTTAGAAGATTTAGAACTTCCGCAATAGCCTTTGTAGAGAAATCAACTAAAATTCCACCAATATCGATAGTGGTGTCTTCTTCTTTATTGTACCAAAATTGATAGGTTTCACCCAAATACCATTCTCCACTCTCTGAGAGGATAGGCCATAGTGGAGATCCCTTGAGTAGATCCTTGACTAGTTTGGGGGTGAATTCAGTAAAAGGCCCAAAACTAAGTTCCACAATCACGGCAAAGGATGTGGACCTTTCCCAAATGGCTTGAACACATTTTGGGGACAACGTGAGATGTTGTCCTTGTTCTGGTGCCATGACCTTTCCACCTTCTACTTGGCTAGATTGTGTAGTGACAAGGGTTTCCTGATAGATGCTGAATGATTATACCTCCTATTTTGCATGTTCCACATGAGGTCCTTAGCCTCTACCTCCTCTCAGGCATTTGGCTACACCTTGAGAAGGTCCTCCTTGTTGTCCTCATTTACGAGCCACCTGTAATCACACAAAGATCAATTGTTAGTAAGGTTATTTAAAGAAATTCAGTTATCTCATAGCTTACTCATTGCCTTTAATAAATGTTTAATTCTTTGCTTAGTGTGATTTCAGAGTTAGAAATTTTTCAAGAAAGTTCCCCTAAAAAGTTTTAATGTCAGGCCTAATCTACTCAGGTGACTCCTATAATGATTTAAGTGATTTGGGTGAAGGAAGAAAATTAGTTTGGCATGAGTTTTTAATATTTCCTAATAGTACTTACCTTTATGATATCCTTCGGGTGATAGCAAATTTCAAAAAAGTTATGTGCAAATTCTATCGTACCCCTTCCCCATGACAAGTTAAACACTCCAGGTTTAATTAGGTTCAATCAGAAAAGAAATCAGAGCGTCAAAGGGCAAAATATTGACAGTTGAATTTTAGACTTCTCAAATCACTAAAAATCGTAGAAAAAAATTTGAACAACTCCCCTCATGTCAACTATTGAAAATGACTTCTATAATGCGTGGGGGCCCCATATATATGCCTTTTATAGACGTGATATCGTGTACATGATAGTGCGTACCCAATATCACGTTGGGCCCAATACCAGGTACCCAATATTGCACCCTATCCAAAATAGGGTATTTAGTAAAAGTGATGCTTTTTCAAGTTTTTACGGCCAAAAATGAAGAATTTGAGGTAGATTTGAAAGGTCTGGGGTTATGTCAAGTGGAAATTAAGGCACCAAAAGTGTAATGAAGTGGAGTTATACAATGAAGTTCTTTGAAAAGGGTGAGGAAAAAGGACATGTAGTGGTTCTAAGGAACGTTTGGTTAAAATGATGACAAGGGAAAGAATAGATTTGGAAATGGAGTACTTGGAGGGTAGAAGATGATATGGTGGTGTGCAACAAGTACAAATTACAAAAGTCACACAAGTGGATCCTCCCCAAAGCAAGTTCTAACCTATCATGCCTTTGTGTAACCACACCTTAAAATGTTCGTAGGCACTAGAAGGGTTAAATGCAATCCACACTAGTGCAACAAAACATACACATGTTAAATAACACTGCAATGAGGTATGAATTCTATGCCACACAAGACACAAGTTAGAAGTACTTGGATGGTGAGCTAAGATGAATTATAAAAAGGATTGCAGAGATCGGGACATGAGGTAACTTACCCTGGGCACAATGAATCCTAAGTGTTGTGCGTGATTAAAGTACCATTAGCCTTTCACTCCAAGATCAAAACCAAGTCTATACCTCTGATTAGTAGCATCACATTGTTTCATCCCGATGATAGACAACCATAAGAGCATCATGACAGCAAGGCGTACAATCACTTGGCATTTTATGCAAGGGAGGAGTGATTCAAATTTGTCTATAGCACGATTTTCTTGGCCTTTTCTTTTCTGCTTCATTTCTTATTTTTCCTCTTGCTTTTTTTTTCTCCTTGCCTTTTTCTTCTTCTGGCCCCTTTTTGCACTTTGTCTTTCCCAAAGGTGATTTGCAGAAGCCACCAACCTTCAGGCATTGGTGCATGTCTTTCCACTAGGACCCTCCAAAATAGCATTGAGTTCCTTTATTGAGTGCCTTTATTACAATGCTTACTCCCATTTCTTGTTAGATCTACAAGGATCTTACTAAAACCAAGCTACATGATAGCACATACAGATGTCACCAAAGAGAATCCACAAGTCCCCCTTGATGTACACCCTTGCCATTCCCGCTTAGTCCATCACTCTTTGTTCTAGGCATAATGGGTACAAAGTTACTTTAAGTTTTGATGATAATAAGAATATCATCATACCCAGAGTAAGAACCTTTTATTAATAGAATGGGTGGGTGGATGTTTTGGGCTCACTGTCCAAATAATTAGTCACTTGTGACTCGATAGCATAAAACAACACCTCAACCGACTAGTCACATGAGTATTTGATTCACAAATGAGATTACCCTCAAAAAGATAAAATGACAAATTGAAAAATGAAAAATTAGAAAAGGAAAAATTGTAAAACCAAAGAAAAAAAACATTTACTAATTCTTCTTGTTAGAATGGGGGGTATCCCCCATGACTAAACCTTTAATCATGACGAGAATTAATAAATGGAAAGTTAGGATCCATGCATGTTGGAAATATTGGGGTCTAGTCATATTCAAACCACTGAGTGTCTTTTGATGTGGTGGCAGAAATATACCCAAATTGGGGTTCACACACTTGATTAAAGTAGGCATAGTGGGATAGATTATAAGATGTGGTAATGTGATAAGAAGCTAACCCACTATGGCACTCATGACCATAAGACGATATGCAAGGATTAATATGTTCCTTCACGTTGTTATATTCATTAGCCCGCATGGTTGTTGGAGTGTTAATTGGTGGCCTAGATAAGGTAACAAAAGGCATTGAGTTTGAAGAGGAAGGTGCTGGGCTTGTGCTAAGTTGGAGGATGTAGTGGTTTCAGAGTCGTGTTGTCTCTTTCTACGGCCATGTCTAAAGAAAGAATGCTTTCGACGATGTGGAGGACTCCCACTGCTATTGACAGTAGCAACACAAGTAATGTTCGTTGGTTGGTGTTGTGGTGCAAAACCTTCCGATCCTACTAGTGACGATGTAGAAGGAGGTGAAGGATGATAATATTGAGAGTAAGGGGAAGTGTAAGGAACATGAGGTGGTGCTCCCATAGGAGATGACATGGGTTGATGATACTCGGGAGAGTGATAACGATGAGGTAAAGTAGAGGATGTTGATCCAACTGGAGAAACAGGGTGTTGAACATAATAAGCACGTGGTTTCGAGTGATATGAAGGGTGTGGCTAGTTTGGTAGTGACCTCCCCCACAACTGGGGGTTTTGCCACTACGGTTGAACACAGTATTTTTGTATGAAATCTGGATGTAGCATTCTTCCCCAATGTTCATGTAGGTGTGACAAGATTGGGCATTGGCCCTTGGGGTGATCATACAAACAAACATCGCAATGATACTTATGATTTGCAGTTGAGCCCCTATCCTTATTTTTTTCAGCCCTTCTTTCTAATTGTCAAATGATTTTCTGTCCTATTTCTAGGTTTGGTATCCTCTGTTTGTTCTGGTTGTTAGAGTTATCTTGCATGGTTCTTCCTTTAATAATGTTTGCATATTCTCCACATTTTTCATGTACCCACTCCATCATCTTATTGATCTTTTCCAAAATTTCATCTAGTGATTTTAGTATTGGCAAAGATGGGGGCAGTTCCACCTCCTCAAGGTGAGTTGATTTCTCCTCTTCATGATTATGGATGGATCTTTGTTACTTTAAGAGTTTGGTCATGTTGAGAATTTTCAACATTCTCCCATTTGGCTATTTCTTCTTCTTCTTTTGCTCCTACTTAATAAGCTCTTGGAATTGGTGGGTTCGTAGTTCATATAGTTGACCTAGGGCATACATCCCTAGGGTCTCTCTTGTTTCATTATGGAGCCCATCCATGATGTAACACATTAGCCTTTCCTCAGATAACCCATGGCCTAGGCATTTGTTTAACAACGAGTAATATCTTTCTAAGGCCATGTCCAAGGGTTCATGTTGCCCTTGTTTCCAATCTTGAATTTGTCTCCTCAAGGTTGACACTCTTGCACAGGTTTGATATTTTTCATTGAAAAGTTCTACCATGGTAGGCCAATGGTGAATTGAATTCGGTTTTAAAGACCTTTACCACACTTTTGCTTGGCCCACAAGTGTCATAGGGAAGAGCTTAAGCCTTTGCCACCCATTCTCAATGTTATTCCATACACAGGCATCATGGAAGGCTTGTAAATGATGTTGCAGATCTAAATCATAGCCTCCTGAGAACTTAGGAATGTTGGTTAAATCAAGCCTGGGTAGACGAATTTCCTTGCGATGCCTATGGGATATCTGAATGACCTCTGTTATATGCATTAGGCTCTCAGTGGCCAGCAGGGGTTCATCATCACTAAACAGGTCATGAGTTCGTGAGTTGGGATGATGTTGCCTATGTTCATGTTGGCATTCCTAATTTTGTCTATGGGTTTGATTTTTATTTTTACACCGACCCCTTAAGGAATAGTCGTCCACGTCACGCCCCGACGTTGAAAGAGTAGAGGAAGAGAGGGAACTAGAAAACTCTTCATGACTTTTGTAAGTCTCCCAATCATCCCCTAATGTACTCTTGCTAACCATTGAAAAGGTCCTAGGCCTTATGGCCACTAAAGGTGTTTCAGTTGGATGACAAAAGTCCTTGAGTAACGTTGGGGTGTCTATGAACATATGAAGCTCCTGCATAAGATTGAGTACTCCAAACTTCTTCTTCTTCATAAATTTCATTGGTTCTCCAGTGAATTGCCTCACTAGTTGTTGCGTTACCACTATCTTGTGAAAGAGAGATTGTCGTGAATTGTGTAACTTAATTGAATTTAATTTCTTTGTTTGAAAGATATATTGTTAATACCCTGTTACAGTGATCTTGTATGATATAACTAATCTAGATAACTAGCACCGTCCCTAGCAACGGCACCAATGATGAGCAACGAGGTACCCCTACGCTCAACCATACGAATACGAGTGTGTACACACGATCTAGTCAAATTCCACAGACAGACTAATTGTGGCACCTTGGCAATTATATGTTGATCACAGTTCGTTGTCTTCCCACTTGAACTAGTATTTGCTTTGTCACGTATGATTTAGTCTAGAGTGAGGTGTATGATGTGGTTTCTACTACTATGCTACTTCTGAGGACAATAAGAAATAACTTAATTAAGCTAATGAGCAATAGAAAATAAGATCTAAGTTAGCCTAAGTGCAATGAGCATTCGTCTTTAATCATCCATACGCATCTTGGACTTCGTGTACTACTTCTGGGATTACCAAGTGCACATTACTTGAAGCACTACTCAATACGCTATTGGGTTACCACGTAGTTACACTTAAATGTTTGTGATTAAAGCATACTCATTCAGCATTAACAACAAAAGTAGTAGATGACAATAAAAGAAATATTAACTAAGAAAACAACAATAAATAATTAATGAATAATTAAAACAATTAAAAGCTAAGTGAATGCTCCAATGATGGAGTAATCTCAATCTTTATTGCCAATTGTGTGCATGTCCAAGTACATCACACTCAAACAAAGGTTCCATACAATTACAAGCATGCACCTGGGAAAAAACTAAAAACTAAAAACTGACTAAAAACTAAAGGCTGACAAAAAGGACTGATTAATGAACTGACAAAAGACTCTTTCACAGTGTGCCTAAATGCTATATTTATAAGCCGACACAGGAATCACGATATCATATCTAGGCTATGATATCACGTACCCGATATCATGTACCCAATATCGAAGCCTGGAAAACCGCAATTCATCATTTATCATTATTATGGATAAGCTAACTAAAGATATTCAAGATAATATCCCTCCATGTATACTTTCCTATAAAGATAGAGCTACACTAAGGATCTACTCTAATCCCTTGTTTGCCATTATTATGGATGAGCTAACTAAAAGATATTCACGTTGACATCCCTTGGTATGTATTCTTTGCTGATGGCATTTTTTGCTAGTGATAAATGACTCATGTGAGTACCTCATTATCTTATTAGGTAAGACAACCAATTCAAGTCATATTGAGGTATTATTATATTCCTTAAAAAATCTTTCTATGTATCATATTGCCTATATGTCATAAGGTGCACCTATAGTCAAATTATTTCAAGTTCCAACAACCCCTGTAGTTAAATTATTTCAAATTCCAACCCCTATTTTGGTGAGTAACTCTAAAGTGTGGCTATGTCATGCGATGTATAGTCAATTATTTTGGGTTCCAACAACCCTTATTTTGGTGGATAAATATAAGTCCTATTTGCAAAACTGGAGACTTGGAAAAATGCCTTTGAATCAAACAAGTTGAGGATTGCACTTTTAGTGGAAAAAGTAATTAATGAAAGGCATGAAGACTAAAATCTCCACCTAAGAAGTTACTCAATGTAAGCAATTTAGACATTTGGGGTCACTAGTTCAAATAGATAGTGAAATTAACAATGATGTGACATAGAAAACTAAAGCACAAAGGAAGTAAGCGGAGGAAGCTAGGGTTGAGTAAATTCTGCAGGTCAACCCACATGATTTGCACCCTATGTACCCTATGTACTAGATTCAAAGCTAGGTACCAACACCTCATGCTATTTAAGAGGCATGTTTCAGGCATAGATATCACAGTTGAAATTCTCCCAAAATTAAAAATATTTTTTTATAAAAATAGATCACATTAAGAATTCTTTTTCCTTTTTAGATAAGTTTAGGAGAACCAACCATAAATGATAAAACTGAGAGAGGTTATCCCAAAAGGTTTGATGATATGCTGAGAAGACCAGAGAGATAAGGTAATATGTTAAATTCTTTACTGTATTAAAGTTGAGGAGAGCCGCGTGTAATACACCAGACTAGATTTGCCACATCCTATTTGAATATTAATGCTTGTTTGGCTAAGAATTCATAAAACCAACCCCACTCCCACCCTCCCCCATGTAGTTGACAGGAAGGAGTTGCCGATAATGAATCTAGGATCTGACTCTGCGTACAAAACTGCTTTACTTTAATTTATTTATTTCTTAGCTTAATGACCTTCCCAACCAGCATTGAAATCCAAATTTCAATTTTACTATTTATGCAGAAGCTACAAATTTTAGTTTTCTAGCCAAGGAGTGCATACTTTATGATCGACACAGCGCCAAGAAAACATTTTCTAGTTTTCATGTGCGTTTCTTTGCCAAACCAAGCAGGCAGGCACAGAAGGGTGCTCAGAATATATGAAATCTTTGTGACGAAAATATTTATAAATTTGTAATACAGTAACATTGTATTAGAGTAGGAGTAGGAATGTGTACCTACATGATTATAAATCGCTAAACTTGATAGCAGTGATATTCAAACGTAAAAGTAAAAATAATACAGAAAGAGCAGGATACAGTCTCGTTCATGGATTCCTAAATTCTCCAATGTGAATTCCACTGTACATGCTGGAAAATAGTCAGAGCAAGTCATACAGACAACCGGGGGAGATGCCTATAATAAACCTAAGCAAGGCCGTTGTGAAAACCGGGGAGACATTCCTCTTGTCAAAGAAGCGACTCTAAACCAAGAATACTAATCGCACGGAAACAAGGAACTGATAAAGCTACCTGTGGCACGAGATCACCGAAAAAAGTATTCTACTTCTCCAGGAAGTCCCTGATTGCTGCTGTTGCTGTGTCAAAATAAATTTTCAAGTCTCAAACAAACCTATCTCTTGCTAATTGAAGCCGGGCCTGCCCTTGAAGGCTCGCATGAGGCGATCAGCATGAGGGCCGGAGATGGCGACGAACCTGTCCAGGAACTTTTTATCGGACAAAGCCACCACGGAAACCAGGCTGGGAATCTCGGCAGCCTGCGGGGCTGCTACAGCGGCAATCTCCTGCAGAACGCGGTGGCGCCGTTTCAGGCGGCCCTCCAAACTATAACTAAACAAACTCGGGTACGACACAACGATATTGGGAGGCAGGCCGGCCACATTGACCAGAAACTCCATCAACCTCTGCATCTTATCCGGCGAGGCCGCCAACGCCAGCGGACTGGTGCGGAACAGCGCCCAAACCTCGTCATCTTCGAGCCCTAGCGAGGACAGAAGCTCCACGCGCTCCTCCAGCCGTTCAACGCCCAATCTGTGTACCACGAAAAGCGCGCAAACAAAATTCTTCGTCGCCGACGAAGCCGACGGCCGGAGGCCGCGCTCTGCAACGTAGTCAATTAGGGTTTGGAGCTGGCGCGGCGGGAGGCACACAATATTGGGCGATTTGGCGACGAGCAGGGCCAAGGTCTCGCCGTGGACGCCGTGACGGCGGAGGATCTCCAGCACGGGGCCGGCGTGGCGGTCGACGTCGCAGAAGAGAAGCCACGGCTGCGAGCGGAGAGTCCGGGCGACGTCGGCGTCGCGGCCGAGGATTCCGCGGAAGAATCGGAGGCTCCGTTGCAGCGAGTTGTCGAGGGTCGCCGTGAGGGCGCGCGGTCCGGCGCTCAGAACTGAGGCGAGTTCGTCGCCGGAGAGGCCGAGGGCGCGCAGGAGTTGCAGGCGCGGCGACAGCTGAGTCTGCGCGCTCGTTTCGAGGACGGCGGGGCATTCCTCGACGGCTCGCCGCAGCTCTTCGTCCGCGAGTCCGGCGTCCCGGAGCGCGGCCAGCGCGGCCGCTGCGCCCGCCGCTTTCGCGCCCGAGCGGAAGAGCGCCTCGCGCTTGCGCCGGAGCGATTCGAGCTGCGACGGCGTCAGCCCGAGCTCGCGCCGGAGCATCGATTCCATCGCCGCGCCTGCGTCGTCTTCGGCGCTTTTGTTCTCGTTCTCGGCGGAGGCCGCGGCGTAGGACAACGTTGTCGAGGAGATCCTTGGCGGTGCTGCTGCTGCTGCTGCTGCGGGTCTTGCAGAAGAAGATGAAATGTATCGGCGAAGCATTCGTGCAAATGCCGCCATGGCCGCTCCCGCTTCACGCTTCCTTCAGCTGCTGCTAAAATCCCTGTTTTCTGTTTAGCTTCGCTACAACCAAGGTCGGTGTGTTTTGCTTTGGCTCTGCTCAGTTTAAACCTCGGCTAAACCCCCGTGCTAGTCTGCGAGTTCTGGCGAGGGTTTCCAGGATTCCCAATTCACGACGCGCATACAAATTATCGTCTGTTTTATTGCTATTCCAGTTGCCCCAAACTATATTAAGGGGCTGTTGGCAACCCGGAGATAATCTAATCAGAATTTTATGATTCAGCATTCTCTATGAGAATTAAACTCATGATTAGGAATTTCTAAATCAAGAGTTTTAACACTAGGTAGCCCCTCATTTTACTCTTAAAATTATTTTAAGATTAAAACTTCTTTTTGTCATATAAGGATGCTTTACAAAAACTAGAAATTTAAAAATTTAATAAAGATCAAAAAATTGTTTTATAAGCATCATGGTGAACTTGCAAAAATCTTTGCTTTGTATTAAAGGTTGTGATTGTCATCTATGTGAATGGGACTTCCAAACATAACTAAACTTTACTTTAAAATTAAAGAAGTGAAAACCAACAAAAGGACACTTTTGTATAAGATAGTATAGGGAAAAAAATCTCAATTATTATCTTAATAAAAAATTATGATACATTAAATAATAAAATAATTAAATTCTTTATTTAAATGATTTTGCATGAGTTAATTGCTTAAAATTCTAAACATTAGTGATTTTTTTCTTTAATTTGATAAGTTTCACCCCTTTATCTATCTTCACCTAATCTACTTCACTTTAAGACCCACATAATAATAACACAATCAATTTAACAGTCTCTCACACATAATTTAAACTATAATTCATCATGTGCACAGAAGCTTACAAATTAAAATACATTTTTCTTGACTATCTTTTCATAAAGACCGATAAGCCCTAAACATGATAATTATTTACAAGGTATAGATAGCTTTTAAAAGCATTATTGAAAATAAGAGATTGATGAGCAACAAGTACACCCAATGCCTAATCATACAATATCATACAATATACAAGTGACTGTGTTGTATAGCCCCTTCCTCTAACTCTATATAAGCAAAAAATTTATTTTTAATAATCTAGTTAACTAATAATAGAAAGTAAATCTTAATCTAACCTATAACAATGTGTGTTTGTTCCACAATCTTCCATCATGTTCCTCGATAGGTGCATTAACTACTGGTATTACAAAACTATCTCACTACTAGACATACCAAACGATTAACTATTGGGATTACCAAGCTAAGATATGTTTAATGCTCAAGATCAATTATGCTCACTCTGCCAATGACAAACATGCAAGGAAATGTAAATGCTATACTATAAAAGTAGTAAATAAACAAAAGACAATAAATGCATGAAAGTACATCTAATCTAAGTCAAAGTGTAGGAATGTGAAGAAATCAATCTCGATCCTTATTATCATTCATGAGTATATCAAGGCATTACTACCTGATGAGCGGTGAGGTACCCTTATGCCCAACCATACGAATATGAGCGTTCACGCACAATCCGGTCGAACTCCAAGGATTAAGTGCTTATACACTTACACTGAACAAGAATGGGTTATGCAATCATTGTCTTCCCAAGCTCACTTGTAAGGCACAATTGTATGGTTAAGTAAACTTGAGGTATATGATTTTTATGCTTTTTATGTTTTATGTTCCTGGTGCTTAAAATAGAGAAATGAAATAATTGAGTAACTAATTTGATTTAACTAATCAACTAGGCTCTAACTAGTCCTAACACTAGCATTCGTTCCCACTCTCCAGACACATCTTGAACCAGTGTAACACTACTGGGATTATCAAAAGCTAGTCGTTACTAGGTTACCAAGTGTTCCCACGTATGCTCGAAGTGGTCATGCTGAGTGTGCTAATTTATTGATAAGTAATAATGAAAAATTCAATAGAAATAACATCAATTAACTATTGAAAGCATCAAATAGTAGTAAATAATAGGAAATGCAATAATTAAGCTATTCTAAATGTTGCAAGGTGATGAGTGGCGAGGTACCCCTACACTCAATCATATGAATATAAGTGTTTCATACATGATCTGGTCGAACTTCGCAAATGGGCTAGTTGTGGTATCTAGATAGTTACTCGTTGATCGCGGTTCGCTATTTTCCCATTTGGACTAGTATTTGCTTTGTCACATATGGTTTAGTCCAGAGTGAGGTGTATGATGCAATCCTAAACTACTGCTACTCCTAGAGGCAATAGAAAATAACTTTAATTAAGCTAGGAGAAAAAGCTAATAGGACATAGGGGGAAGAGAATCCAAACTACCCTAAGTGCGATGAGCATCCATTCCTTAATCATCCGTACACATCTTGGACCTCATGTATGACTACTACTAGGATTACCAAGCACATATCCTAGGTACGCTACTGGGATACTAATGAGTGGAGAGGTACCTCTACACTCAACCATATGAACACGAGCGTTCTCACACATGATCCGGTCGAACTCCGCAGTTTGACTAGTTGTGGCACCTAGACAATTATCCTTAGATCGCAGTTTGATGTCTTCCCACCTGGACTACTTATTAGCTTTGTCACGTATGGTTTAGTCCAGAGTGAGGTGTATGATGTGTTCCTAATTCTAATGCTACTCCTGAAGGCAGTGGGAAATAATATTAACTAAGCTAAGCTAGGAGGAAAAGGGTAAGAAAGTCTAATCTAGCCTAAGTGTGAGGAGCAACTAATTCCTTGATCAACCGTACACATCTTGGACCTCGTGCACGACT
>MNCI01002752.1:225841-242143 GCA_015680685.1 Gnetum montanum | reverse complement strand
GCGATATCGCGTACGCGATATCGCGACCTAGTGTAAACCGCGTCTCATCAGCGTCCCATCATACCCCCACGACTGAATGAAAACTCATCCTCGAGTTACAAAGAGAATAAGCTCCATTGATTAAACAGTGGATAGGTATGGGATTATTAACTGGAAAAAGAAATGAAATAATGCCGTAGTGTGGGAAGACACAACACAGAAAAATACTACAACTACAAAAAATGGAACTCATGTAGTTCCTAGTGGCGATGGCTCCTCCATGGGTGCTTTCCCTTTGTCTTGTGCTCCAAGCTTTGAAGGTTGGCAACATTGAAGAATGGCCTGGAGCTTCTCCTCTTTGGTTCGAGGATCTTATGTCGTCCATGCTAATGTTCCGATGTTTGACGGAGTCGGCACCTTCCACAGACAAGGTAGTTGCAGGAACATCCGATTGGCTTTGACATACCACATCGCGAACACCCGTCATTCCTCTTCATAGGCTCTGGCTTTATCTTTGTATTTTTAAAGATCTGTTAGCCATCGAGCCAAGTCGGTTGCAACATCTTTCTATCCCTGGTAGCTTTCTTTTACCACCACAAGTTCAAAAATTGCGACATCTAGTTTCTCAACCAACTTCTTGCACTTTGCAAATTCTGCTTCATATTTGATGTGGGTGGAAGCTACCTGCTGCTCGAGCTCTGACCTCGGGCACCCTACTGTTAACATGGCAAGGTTGGCATATCTAAGGTTTGCCAACTCCATGTATTCAGTCAAGTCTTGGATTTGTAGGTCCTGATTTTTAACTTCCTCTTGGTGGGCGAAGGCATAAGTGTCCAATATGGCCCTCCAATCAGTGTGCTGAGCACTGATGTTATTGATTTGAGCCTTGGCCATATGGATCTCCTTCTCCAGGATTTGTTTGTACATCCCCACTTGATCACGAAAGTGCTCCTTCAGCTTCTCGTGTCATTTAGCCTCATTCTGCCACACGCTTATTTCGATGGCTAATTTTTGGCGAATAGCGCGTACCTCCTCCATTGAGAGGGTTTGATTCTCTCTGGCTAAACGGCTTACATCTCGGTTGACCTGAATGAATTGTTCTCGTAGCTGATGAAAGTGTTCATTGAGAACATTCTTTTATTTCTCCACAGAGGTCAAACGAAGGTTATCTGCAACCAATTGCTTATTTTCTTCTTCTAAGGCCTTGAGTGCCTTAAGATGCACATGGGTTTGCGCCTGTGCTATAGAGGCATCCCAAGTGGCCGTCTCCTTTTCTCCTGCCACCTTCTTATTCTCTGCTATTAATTTTGTCAGTTGCTCTGTTCTAAAATTTTCTAGCTGGTCTGCGGGAACAAATTGTAGAGGATCCCACTGTGTTGCTTGTAAGGCTATGAGCTGCTCTTGTAATTTCTGCACTTCAGCTTCAGCATGCTATGCCCTCACCTTGAATATGACCAGCTTCCCCTTTGTGGAAATGAGGTCTGATTGAATTGCTGTTACATCCTAGGGGATGTCAAATAGAGACATCAAAACTTGTCCTATTTGAAGCAATCTGTCCAGTGCATCCTCATGTTCTGCAGGAGTCATTGAGGTCTCGGTAAGAGTTTGAGCATCCTATGCTCCTGAGAGATCTGTCGGTGGCACAATAGGTACATTGAAAGATTCCTTGATGTGGTCAGCGACCACATCTACAGCTCCCGCGGCATTTTGGTATTGCATGACCACCATAGTGGCCCCTTCACTAGTCTCTAACTACACTTGAAAAGATGTCGCGTTTCCTGAGATATGTTGCGACCATATGCTTTCCCCTCCTCCTGTTTGAATTGAGACTTCACCCCTTGTGTGATCAAGTGAAATTGTAGGCTGAATGGCATCGTCGAAAATGTGGAAGAGGCTTGTGTCATCACGACTTCCCCAACTAACCATCTTAACAATGGCCCGAAGATGGCTCATCGATGGTCTGTAGTCTTGCATCGGTGGCGGCTGATCCTGACCTGTCCTAGGCACTACTTCTTGTTGTTGGCTGGGACCCGTGGCTAGAGGTTGACTGGGTCTTGCAGGTTGAGTTGCAGGTGATTCATTCATCTGTTCTTCTTCTTCATCTAGTCTCAGCTCTTTGCCAGTGCTCTTTCTTGGAGCTAGCACCTTTAGTAATTTGGCGTAAGAAGCATTCTGGGCTTTTCAGAGGACGTCATTAGTGTACCTCCAAATACCAGCCCGTCGGCACAATTTTTTGATAAGACAGGGGAAGGGCAGCACCATCTTCCCTGACTTCCGTTCTTCAAATCACCTTAGGATCTCCGTCAAATATAGATGGGGAAGGTTAGCGTTAATCTTTCCCATCAATACTGCACATCCTTTGGCCACATACATGGATATTCTTTTCAAGCCTTTTGTGGGAAAGAGGTGATAGGTTCCAATTTTGAAATAAACTCTCTCTTCCATTGTCAATTCTCCAAAAGCTTTGTCTCTACCATAAGCCTTCTCTAACCAATCCTTTCGCACATCAGGGTTTGAACAGGTAGATAACCGAGCAACATGAGGCCCTATATTTGGAAGGTTTAATGCTTCCCAAATTGCCTGTCCAAAGAAGTCTACCGTCACACCACAAATATTTACAGTGGTACCTTGCTCCTTATTGTGCCAAAACTGGTACGTTTCACCTAAGTACTAGGCACCACCTTCAGAGAGGACAGGCCATAAGGGAGACCCCTTGAGGTGATCCCTAACAGCCTCAGGAGCAAACTTTGCAAAAGATTTGAAGTTTAGCTCCACAATCATAGTAGCGAATGTGGACTTCTCATGGATAGCCTGAACACACTCAGGGGGCAACGTGAGTTGTTATCCCGGTTCAGGCGTAGCAGCAGCTCCTCCTTCTGCCTACCCAAACCGCCTGGTAGGAGGTTCTTCTTGATGGATGCTGAATGATTGCACCTCCTGTTCTGCATGCTATCTAGTAAGGACTTGTCTTCCAGCTCTTCGAGGTTGTTTCGCTCCACCTTGAACTGGACCCTCCTGCTGTGCACATTTCGGGGCCATCTGCAATCACACAGGCCAAGCATTAGTAAGGTTGTTTTCAAAATCAATTTATACCTTACTGCTTGCCTTAATTAAAGATCTTATGTTATAACATGTGATCGTGCCCAAAAATTGTAATAATGGGTCTTGTGACTTAGGTGGGTTTCATTTTAATCCCCCAGTGTACCTAAGGTCATATGATTTTTGGCACAATTTTTCTAAGTTTTAGTGTTAATTACCCTAACTAATGTCCTTTGGGCAATGATAAATTTCAAAAAATTTAGGCACTTTTCAGCAAGTGTCTCTCCCCCATGACTAAACTAAACACTCTGGGTTGAAGTAGGTTCAAACGGAATTAAAATCAGAGCACTAGTGAGCAAGATATGAGTGAAAAAGCAAGGGTCACACAATCGCAAGTCGTAGAGAAAAATTTCAAAAACTCCCCTCGCGTAAATGGCAAAATAATGCTAAGTGTTGTGGCGGGGGTTTCCTATTTATAGGAAAATAGGACGCGATATCACGTACGATGCATCGCGTACACGATATCACGTGAGACGTGATATCACATACGTGATATCTCAGCCCTACTAATGTGAGACACATGAAAAATACCAGATTTTTAATGATTTTTCTTGAAATTAATGGTTTATATTGAGGAAATTGGCAAGTATTAAGATGTTCTAGGGTAATTTCATTGATTCAAGAGGCACTCTTAATGATAATGATGTGAACTATAACAATAAAAATTTGGCGGTTATGAAAAAAGGGAATGTAATGGTACATTGGAATGTTAAAATTTAGAAGGATAATGGTAGGGAGAGAAAATCAATTGAAAAATTAAGCTGAGGGTAAGAAATTGTGTGTTGGAGCTAGAGAATCAGTGAAGATTACGAAAAATTACACAAGTGGGTCCTCCCCAAAGCAGGTTTCAACCTATAATGCCCTTGTGTAACCACACTTAAAGTGTCTGTGGGTACTAGAAGGGTTAAATATAATATGCACTAACTCCACAAAACACACACACATGTAATATCACCAAAATGAGATGAAAATTCTATGCTACATAGGGCACGAGCTACAATTACACGAACAGTGAGATGAGATGAACTATAGAAGGGATCGTAGAGATTGGGACATGAGGTAACTGACCCAGGGCACAGTGAATCCTGCGTGTAAAGCATGATTAATGTGTCATTAACCCATCGTTCCAAGATTAGGACCAAGTCCATCCTTCTAATCAATGGCATCGCATTGTTTCATCCCATGATGAGCAACTATGAGGGTACCATAACAACAAGGCGTACGATCACTTGGCGTTTAGTACAAGGGAGGAGTGATTTTTGTTTTATGGCACTTCCTTTTTCTTTTCTTTTCTCTCTTGTTTTTTTTCTTTCTTTTTCACTTTACTGAATCCAGAGAAGCTGCCAACCTTCAGGCATGGGTGCATGTCTTTCCAGTGGGACCCCCTAGAACAGCGTTTGATTTTCAAGTGCCCTTTTGACTACTCTTACTCCCATTTTCATTAGATCTACAAGGATCTTAGTACAACCACATTGCATGATAACTCCCACAGATGTCACCGAAGAGAATCCACAAATCCCCTTGATGTCACATCCTAATCATTCCCTCTTGGTCCATCCTTCTTCATTCTGGGTACAATGAACACAAAATTAATTTTAAGTTTTAGAAATTCCAAGAATATCACTGTACCCTTGAATAGAACCTCTTATTTGTAGAGTGGATGAGTGGTGTAATGGGCTCACTATTCCAAATAATTGATTACTCATGACTTAATAACATAGAACACTCCTCAATCAACGATCCACATGAGTGTTTTATTTATAGACGAGGTTACTTACAAAAACGTAAAAAGACAAAAACACAAAAACACAAAAAGATAGAACAAAAAGTTGAAAAATGAAAAACTAGAAAACAAAAAGTTGTAATATCAAAAGAAAAAAAAGTGGTTATTAATCCTGCTTGTCTTTGAAATGGGGGGTATCGCCATAACTAATCGGTTGAGTATGGTAAGGATTAATAAATGAAAGATAAGGATCCTTACATGTTAGAAGTATTAAAACTGGTCCATACCCCATTGGGGTTCACACACTTGATTATAATAAGCATAGTGGGGCACTTTATACGATGTAGTTCCCAGATAATGAGTTGACCCACTATGATTTTTGGGACCATTAGATGGTATGCAAGGATTAGGATGATGCCTCCCATGGTTGTTTTCATTGGGCCGTATGGTTGTTGGAGTGTAAGTTGGTGGCCCTGTTGAAGTTACATGAGGCATCAGATTTGAAGGTAAGGGTGCACCACCTTGTTGGACTTGTGCTAGGTTGGAAGATGCAGTGGCCTCGAAATTGTGTTGTCCCTTCTTACGGCTGTGTTTAAAGAAGGGGCGCTTTTGATGTTGAGGAGGTTTCTCACTGCTATTGGAAGTAGTAGCACAAGTGTTGTTCGTGGGTTGTTGCGGTGGCACAAACACCTTAGGAACAGTTGGTGGCACTATGGAAGGAGGGAAAGGATGAGAATGTTGAAAGTTAGGAGGAATATAAGGTGCACAAGGTGGTGGTTGTGTTGGAGGCATGGGTTGATAGTATTGTGGAGAATAGTAGTGTGGTGAGACAAAGTATGTTGGCCTAGTTGGAGAAACAGGATGTTGAACGTGATAAGCATTCAAGTTCGGAAAATATGAAGGGTGCCTCTAGTCTAAGGGTAGTCCCCCCCACGACTAGGATGGTTGCCACTATGATCAAACACAGGATCTCTGTACGAACTCTGGATGTAACGTGTTTCCCCAATGCTCATATAAATGTAACAATATTGGGCATTGGCCTTTGGGGTGATTGTACAGGCATATGTTGCATTCATATGTATGATTAGCAGTTGAGCACCTATTCCCTTCATTCTTTTTTCCCGAATGTCTAATGTTTTGACCTGCTTCTTGGGTTGTCAAAACTCCATCTCCAATATTATTGATACATTCTCCACACTTGTGATATATCCAGTCCAACATCTTATTGATCTTTGCCTCGACTTCTTCTAATGATTGTTGTATTGGCAAAGATGATGTTTCCACCTTGAGATTAGTTGATCTCTCCTTGTTATGATCATGGACCTTTGTTAAGTTGATAGTTTGGTCCCATTGATGTTTTTCAACACTCTCCCATCGAGCTAGTTCTCCTTCCTTTTTTGCTACCCGCTTAATAAGCTCTTGGATTTGATGGGTTCATAGTTCATATAGTTGACCTTGGGCATACGTTCCTAAGGTCTCTCTTGTTTCATTATGTAGCCCATCAATAATATGGTACATTAGCCTTTCCTCGGAAAACCCATGGCCTGGACAGTTGTTTAATAGTGCATAATATCTTTCTAAGGCCATGTCCAAGGGTTCATGTTTTTCTTGTTTCCACTCTTGCATTTGTTTCCTCAAGGCTGACACTCTTGTGTAGGTTTGATATTTTTGTTAAAGACCTCTACCATTGTTGACCAGCGTCGTATTGAATTTGGTTTTAACGATTTATACCATAGTTTAGCTTGGTCAACGTGTGTCATAGGAAATAGCTTAATTTTTTGCCAACTGTTATCAATGTTATTCCATGTGTAAGCATTGTAGAAGGTTAATAAATGTTGATGCGGATCTAAGTCATAGCCTCTTGAAAATTTGGGAAAGTTATTTAAATCGAGCCTGGGTAGACAGCTCTCTTTACGATGCCTACGTGAGATTTGAACGGCCTCTTGTATTTACGTTAGGCTTTTAGTGGCCAGTGGGGGTTCATTGTCATCGGGTAAGTTATGCTTCTGTGCATTGTGATGACGTTGTTTTCGTTCATGTTTATAATAAACTCCCACTTCAGGTTGTATACTCCAATCTTCATCGTCATATAGTTTGTTGGTCCTCCAATGAACTTCCTCACTAAGTGTGGCGTTATCGTGCTCTTGTAGGAGAGGCATTGTTGTGTGTGAATTTATGTGACTTTTTATAATTACTTCTTTTTGAGAGATATAGCACTAAGTTCTATACAGCGACCTTGTATGATATAACTAATCTAGATAACTAGCATCGTCCCTGGCAATGGTGCCAATGATGAGTGGCGAGGTACCCCTACACTCAACCATACGAACATGAGCGTTCTCACACGCGATCCGGTCGAACTCCGCAGACAGAATAGTTGTGGCACCTAGATAGTTATCCTTAGGCCATAGTTCGTTGTCTTTCCACCTAGACTACTTATTAGCTTTGTCATGTATGGTTTAGTCCAGAGTGAGGTGTATGATGTGTTCCTAATTCTAACGCTACTCCTGAAGGTAGTGGTAAATAATATTAACTAAGCTAAGCTAGGAGGAAAAGGGTAAGAAAGTCTAATCTAACCTAAGTGCGACGAGCAATCGATTCCTTGATCAATCGTACACATCTTGGACCTCGTGCACGACTACCACTGGGATTACCAAGTGCAGATCCTAGGTATGCCACTTGGCTACCAAGTAGTCACACTTAAATGCTCGTAATCAAGTCGTACTCATTCCGCGTTCTAGGAGTTTAAGGGTGAGAGAGAGAAAATAGTAAATAACATTAAATAAATAAACAACAAAGTGGCTACTGCAATGATGAAGTAATCTCGATCTTTATTGCTGGTCATATGCGTGTCCAAGTACGTCACACTCGAATAAAGAATGTCGTACAATTACATTCACCACACTACGGGCAAACACGGGAAAAAATAATCTATCTCTGGAGTGGTCAAACTGCCAGAGCTTCGCTACTTCTAACTCCTAATTGCCTAAACAAGGGAGAGCCACTTCTTATTTATAGACATTGCGATGGACTGCGATATCGCGTATGTGATATCGTAGGGAAGACGCGATATCGCAGCCCATGCGATATCGTGTCCCATCAGATACCAAGTAGTCACACTTAAATGCTCATGATTAAGTTGTACTCATTCCATGTTTAATAACAGGTGATGAATCATGGTTTTCGGGGATTGCGTATACTAGGCCTTGTATACACAGCCCCGTATACTAAGCCCGCTACGTATACTAGGCCTCGTATACACAGCCCCGTTTACACAACGTCTATTCTATCCTATAAATAAGTGGCCCTCTACCACACCTAGGCATCTTTTGGGTTAATTGTAGGGAAGCTCTTGCAGTTTTTTTTTTGTAGGAGTTAACTATTTTCCCAAGTGCATGCCCATAGTGTGATGCTGGTAATTGTACAGAACCTTTATTCGAGTGTGATGTACTTGGACATGCACATGATCAGCAATAAAGATCGAGATTACTTCATCATTGCAGCATTCACTTAGTTTTAATTATTTAATTGTTATTGTTATTTATTTTTTTCTTAGTTAATATTTCTTTACCATCATTTACTATTCCTGTTGTTAACTGCGGAATGAGTACGACTTAATCACAAGCATTAAAGTGTGACTACTTGGTAACCCAGTAGCATTCCTAGGATCTATGCTTGGTAATCCCAGTAGTAGTCGTGCACGAGGTCCAAGATGTGTACGGATGATTAAGGAATGGATGCTCATTTCACTTAGGCTACCTTAGACTTCATTTCCTATTTCTTATTAGTTTAATCAAGATTATTTTTCATTGTCTCTAGGAGTAGCACTAGTTTAGGATCACATCATACACCTCACTCTTAACTAAACCATACATGACAAAGCAAATACTAGTCTAGGTGGGAAGACAGCGAACTACGATCAACGTGTAACTATCTAGATACCACAACTAGCCTACTCGTAGAGTTCAACTGGATCATGTGTAAATGCTCGTATTCGTATGGTTGAGTGTACCTCGCCACTCATCATTGGCGTCGTTGCCAAGGAACGGTGCTAGTTATCTAGACTAGTTATATCATACAAGATCGCTATAACAAGTATTAATGATATATCCTTTAGAAAAAAAATTCAATTCAATTCAATTAAGTCACACACAACAATGTCTCTCTCACAAGACTATGACAATGCAACAACTAGTAGGACAACTCATTGGAGAACCAACAAATTATATGATAATGAAGATGAAGTTTGGAGTACCCAATTTGATGTAGGGGTTTCTTATGAGAATCAATGCAAACAACATCGTCCCAAATCATAACTGCATAACATACCTAGTGATGATGAACCCCTACTAGCCACTATAAGCTTAACAGAAATACAAGAGGCTATTCAAATACTCCGCAGGCATCGTAAGGAAAGCCATCTACCTAAGCTTAACTTAAACAACTTTTCTAAGTTTTCAGGAGGCTATGATTTAGATCCCCAACATCATCTACAAGCCTTCCATGATGCCTGTGCATGGAATGACATTGATAATGGATGGCAAAAACTTAAGCTCTTTCCTTTGACACTCGTTGGCCAAGCAAAAGTATGGTATTAGTCGTTAAAATCAAAATCAATTCAACGTTAGCCGACAATGGTAGAACTCTTCAATGAAAGATATCAAACCTATGCAAGAGTGTCAGCCTTGAGGAGACAAATCCAAGAATGGAAACAAGCACAACATGAACCCTTGTACATGGCCTTAGAAAGATATTATGCACTATTAAACAACTGCCCAAGCCATGGGTTCTCCAAGGAAAGGCTAATGTACCATATCATAGATGGGCTCCGTAATGAAACAAGGGAGATCCTAGGGATGTACGCCCGAGGTTAACTATATGAGCTACGAACCCATCAATTCCAAGAGCTTATTAAGTGGATAGCAAAAGAAGAAGGAGAAATAGCCAGATGGGAGAATGTTGAAAGTTCTCAATAGGACCAAAATCTCAACTTAACCAAGGTCCATGATCATGAAGAGGAGAAATCAACTCACTTCAAGGAGGTGGAATCATCTTTTCCAATCCTACAATCACTAGATGAAATTGAGGCAAAGATCGATAAGATGATGGATTGGGTACATGAGAGATGTGGAGAATATGCCAACATTATTAGAGGAAGAACTATGCCAAATCAAGAAATAGGATAAGACACCACGCGAAAATTGAAACAAAGGGTAGAAGATAATAAGAATAAGAACGCAACTGTCAATTTCACATATCAATGTAACATCTGTCTGTACGATCACCCAATTTTGTCACATTTACATGAGCATTAGGGAGGAATGTTACATCCATATTTCATACAGAAATATTGGGTTCAACCACAGTGGCAAAAACCTCAATCGTGGGGGAGGCCACCACCAACTAGACCATACCCTTCATATGTCCCAACACCAAATGATTATTATGTTCAACACCCTATTTTTCCAATGGGATCAGAATCCTCTACCTCACCTCATCATTATCATTCTCCTGAGTACTATCTGCCCATGTCCTCTCTAAAAAAATCACCACCTCACATGCCTTACACTTCTCCTCAACCTCAATATTCTCATACTTCACCCTCTTCTACATCACCACTAGTTGTGCTAGAAGGCTTTACACCACAACACCAACACATGAACATTACTTGTGTTGCTACTTTCAATAGCAGTGGGAACCCTCCACAACATCGAAAGCATCCTTTCTTTAGGCAGGACCGTAAAAAGAGACAACATAGTTCCAAAACCACTGCATCCTCCAACTTAGTACAAGTTCAACGTTGTGATGCATCTACCTCCTCAAACTCAATGCCTCTTGTTACTCTATCTAGACCAACAATCAACACTCCAACAACCATGGGGCCCAATGAATATTGCCACATGGGGAGACATGTTGATCCTTGCATACCATCTTATGGTCACAAGTACCATAATGGGTCAACTCCTTATAAATTAACCACATCTTATAACTTGCCCCACTATGTCAACTCTAATCAAGTGTGTGAACCCCAATGGGGTAAGTATGACCAGGTTCCAATATTTTCAACATGCAAGGATCCCCATCTTTCATTTATTAATTCTAGCCATGCTCAACCGTTTAGCTATGGGGGGTATCCTTCATTCTAACAACATAGTATTAATAAATATTTTTCTGTTTCTTTAATTTTTTAACTTTTTGTTTTCTAGTTTTCACCTTTTAATTTATTGTTCTATCTTTTTGCCTTTTTATCTTTTTATGAGTAATCTCATCTACGAATAAAACATTCATGTGGCTCATTGGTTGAGGTGTTGTTTTATGCTATCAAGTCTCAGGTGATTAATTATTTGGATAGCGAACCCACCACATCCACCCAACCATTTTATTAATAAGAGGTTCTACTATGGGTACGATGATATTCTTGTCATCATCAAACTTAAAAGTAATTTTGTGCTCATTATGCCCAGAGTGAAAAATGATGGACTAAGAGGGAATGACCAAGGTGTGACATCAAGGGAACTTGTGGATTCTCTTTGGTGACATTTGTAGGCACTATCATGCAGCTTGGTTGTACTAAGATCCTTGTAGATCTAACGAAAAATGGGAGTAAGAGTAATCAAAAGGCACTTAATCAAGGAAACTCAATGCTATTCTAGGGGGTCCCACTGGAAAGACATGCACCCATGCTTGAAGGTAGGTGGCTTCTCTAGATTAAACATTCAAAAAATGAAAGAAGTGTGCACCAAAGTGGCCACATAGAGAAAAGAAAAAAAAAAGAGAGCAAGAAGAGTGTACCAAAGTGGCCACCCAAAAAAAAAAAGAAAAGGGGAGAGAAGAGAGGGAGAAGAGAGTGTGCCAAAGCGGCCAAAAAAAAAGTATGGCACAAAAAAATTCTAAGTCACTCCTCCCTTGCACAAAACGCCAAGTGATCGTACACCTTGTTGTCATGGTGCTCTTATGGTTGTCCATCATTGGATGAAACAATGCGATGTCACTGATCGAAGGAATGGACTTGGTCTTGATTTTGGAACAACGGGCTAATGACACATTAATCATGCCCTACACTCAAGATTCATTATGCCCTGAGTCAGTTACCTCATGTCCCAATCTATGCAATCCCTTATCTGATTCATCCCATCTCATTGTTCATGTATTTGTGACTCGTGTCTTGTGTAGCATTGAATTCATACCTCATCATGGTGGTATCTACATATGTGTGTTTTGTTGCATGGTATAGATTACATTTAACCCTTCTAGTGCCTATGGACATTTTAAGGTGTGGTTACATAAGGGCATTATAGGTTGGAACCTGCTTTGGGGAGGACCCACTTGCATGACTTTTGTAATTTATACTTGTTGCACACCACTACATCATTTTACACCCTCCAAGTACTTCATTGCCAAATCTATTCTTTTCTTTGTTGATGAGTGGCGAGGTACCCCTACACTCAACCATACGAATACGAGCGTTACACGCGCGATCTGGTCAAACTCCATAGACTAAGTGCCTACATGCCTTATGGAACACTTAAGGTTAATCATTCATTGTCTTCCCAGACTTACTTGTATTTGTCACAGTTGTATGGTTAAGTAAGTATGAGGTATATGATTCTTATATCTTTTTTGTTTTATCTCCTATGCTAACAAGGTGAAGGGTGAAGAGACTAATTAACTAACTTTAACTAACTAACTAAGCCTTAATTAACCTAGCATCAGTATCCATTCCCACTTACCGTTCACACCCTAAACTAATGCAACCTTGGTTACCAAACGCTATTCATTACTGGGATCACCAAGCGTAACGCACGTGCTCGAAGCAGTCGTACTAAATGCACTTAACTAGGAGAGAAGGGTTGAGAGAGATTTAATGACTAATAAAGAATTTAAATGATAAACAATAAATAATAGTAAATAAAGTCCTATTTAGCCTATTCTATGCACTGCAAGGTTTATGCAAGAAGTTTGTCTTTATTGCCGTACACAAACTTATGTTCAGGTAAAATATTTGCTCAAATAAAGATCCATTCACTTTGGAGCTCCTACTATGGGCACATGGAAATTATTCTATCTCTGGAGAGGTAAAACTACCAGAGTTTTGCTACAGTCTAGGCCTAGAATGAGAAACAAGGGAGAGCTGCCTCTTATTTATAGATTTGACAATGCACTGAGATATCGCATACACAATATCGCAAGGGAAGGCGCAATATCGTGTATGCGATATCACGTCCCATCATACCCCCATGACTGAATAAAAACTCATCCTTGAATTCCTTACAAAATATTGGGATGGTATGGGATTATTGACTCAAATGAAACTAATGGTGAATGGGATGACATGTGAACGAATCATCATTACAAGACAAGACAAAACTGGTGTTCACGACAACAAGAGTGAACACGTTATACATTTGACATCAAGTCTTATTTGGCAGTGGAGAAAGAGAGAGAGAGAAAGAAGTTTTGCTACTTTCAATGCCAAGATTGCACCTTTCATTGTCCATCCATAAGTGCGTCATCCATCTTGTTCCTTGCATAGCTACTTCAACATCGCTCCATTCCAAGTGTTCCCTCTAGATCCAATCCATTGTTGTATGATTGCTATTTGCACACACAACACAGTCTTTATATTAGCAAGGTTAAATGAATCATAATGTAATTAATACCTTGCTTCGGTGAAAGGTCCATTGGCTGGGTTGTGGTATGGCTGATGCAGTTCTAGAGATATCATAGTGGTGACTATCGAAGGTGTAGGGGTTAGGAGAAAATTGAAAAAATTTGGGTCCGGACCCCCATGGCTAAGAGCGAACCTACGGTAGCGATAGAATGAAGAAAGAATAAAGAACAAGAAAGATGGAGAAAAAGAGACAACTATAACGTCGATGAAATGGACATCAAGATGGAAATGAATAAAATAGAATGGATTGAAAAAATGTTAAGGGAAAGAATTTAACTGGTGCACCAAATAAGAATGTCAGTGGGTCCTCTCCAAAGCAATCTCATGCCCTTAATGCCCTAACAAACCCACATTCAAAGAGTCCATAGGCTTTGGGAATGTCATTTGGAACAACAGTTAAAGTCTTAACTGCAAGAATTTACCAAAAAGAAAACAATGCATCAACCAAAATATACACTAATGATACAACTAGCAATGAGGTGAATAATGGAGAGAAGGATGAAGAGAGGAAAATGGAATGGAATCCCAAGAACAAGGTGGTGTATAGCCCCTTATGTATTTCATGGTTAATGTGGCTTAGTAGATCCCATTCNGCATTAATGCATTTAGCCAATCCATCCTCTTGAAGTAACAAGAATGTCTCCACTAAAGAGTCACTACCATTCCGATGAAACGAAGGAGAAGAGAATGGGAAGCGAGAAGGCCCTTAGTTAGAGGGAACATTTTGATTTGAGTTCCATAACCAATGCTTGTAGCCTAAATGATTATTTTGTCTAAGGGGTGTGCTTTGAATTCTCACTTTTTGTTTGTTTGTTTGTTTGTTTTATGTGTTTATACATGAGAACCACACCAGGCAAAGACTTTGTTATTTTTATTTGCTCAGCTTGCCGATGATTAAGTAATGTCAAAACGGTAAGAAAACTCAAGAAGAAAACATCCAAGTACCCAAGAGAATGGCCAACACAAATGCATCAAGTTCCCTTGAAGTCACACCCTTTTCAATCCTTGAGTCCTTCCTTAATTTGAGAAATGCCCAGTCATTGATTCGTTGATAGTTCTTATTTAGAAAGGGACTGTACATTCCAAAGCTAAGAGAGACCATAGAAATTTGTGGATGTATGGATGAAGTGAACTCATTTCCTGCTATATCAAAAGAACCATACCTTAGTATCAACATCATAAGTTAAAGGTAAAAACCAAACATTAGCAATCAATAGGGAAACAATTCATACCATCATGAAGAACACTTATTAAATGACAAACTTGACAAGATGAATAACACACACGCACACACAAAAAAAATGAAAAAGTATAATGATGTTGTAAAACAAAAATAAGAAAAGTTAAAGAAATTTGTAAAACAAAAATTGGCAAAACAAAAACGTGTAAAACAAAAATGTGTAAAAAAAAACTTAAAAAGAACTGAGGGCCCCAAATGATCAGCATAGGTGGCTATCTCCCCCATGACTGAATGGAAAGGGAGAGATTCAAAATAACGAGCGCCTATTTGAATTTCTTAGAAGCGTCCAACTTCTCTCGATTGATGTTTTCAGGTTAAGGGGTGGAAGTTGGCAACGCTCATATTCCAACGTATCTATGATTTTGTTATGGGCATGAGTTGTTCCCCCAGTTCATTCCATGCATGTTGGTGGGTTGCTCTTTCGATTAGCTATCAACCACGGGGTGTCCACTTGTTGTGTGGTTGCTACATACATGCATCTTTGTCTCAAAGTTTCTAGGGCACATCGGTTGCATGTAGGAGATGCTGTGCATTCCTCCATGTCATCACCCGATGAGTCACTGTATGTGATGCATGAAGCTTTCTTCTTCTCAATATTTCCATAAATGTTTACCTTAGATATTTCCAAGGAAAGATTGCGAATTCCTAGGCATGCGTATATTGTACTTAGCCATGCCCTTCCCATTATAATTAGGAAGTCCCCTTTGTTGCTGTTGAGTTCTATCACTAGGAAATCGGCTGGGTATAACCAACCACACATAGTGGTAACGATGTCCTCCACCAATCCTAAGGGAATGGTGATGGACTGGTTAGCCAGATCTAGTTGAATATTGCTCTTCTTAAGTGGAGGCAAGTTCTAGGCTTGATACATTTCTTGTGAGATTAAGTTGACTCTGGAACCTAAGTCAAGAAGAGCCTTATGAGGTTCATTCCCAGTGACTTGGAGATAAATTAAGGGACTTTCAGGGTCAGATAGTTTCTTGGGAAGGTGGCCTACCTTGATCCAGTTGATTATGGTATGTATTAATATAACCGTATGCGTTGAGCTCTGTTGTTGGTTTGAAGGGAGCTCCGAAGCCTTATTTGTTGGAGGAGCATACACAGATTCAACTGCTTGTCATTGTGAGAGCTTGTCTAGGCTTTTGGTTCTGAAGAAAGGTCTTCTCTTCTTGTGGTTGTCATAACTAGCAGTGAGTTGAAGTTTTACAGCTCTCGTAGCATTATGTTGCTGTGGTTGAGTGGGGAGTCCCCCTTGCATTGTTGGAGCGGGTGGTATTGGAACTAACGGTGCGAGAGAGGCGGATGGATTTGGAGGATGGTATGGATGTGGAGCATCTCTCGGAGGAGAAGGAGTTCTTCTAAAATACTCCCAAACTTGGTAGTGCCGTTGTGGGGTTGTGTGACCCATAGAGTCACTTGGAGAAACTAGCTGCTGCATGTAATAGACATAAGGATCTGGTTGCCGGTAAGGGTATTCTTGCCTAGGCGGTGGCATCCCCCATGACTGTGGGTGTTGCCACTGCTGGTGTTGCCTGATAGGTTGTGGCAGCGTTCCACTTGGATAATACATTAATGGTTGGTGAAACTGCC
>MNCI01002752.1:182200-218242 GCA_015680685.1 Gnetum montanum | reverse complement strand
AAAAATGAAAGACTTGAGGTCAATGTGATAAGTCTAGGGTATTGTGAAATAGACCAGAAGGCACAAAAAGTATAATGGGGTAGGACCTAACGATGAAATTCATAAGTTAGATGAAGAAAAAGGACATGTCTTGGTACATAGGAATGGTTATACTAGAAGGATGATAAGGGAAAGAATAATGTTGGTCATGTTGTACTCGAAGGGTATAAAATGATGTGATGATGTACACAAATACAAATTACAAAATTCATGCAAGTGGATCCTCCCCAAAGCAGGTTCCAACCTATAATGCCCTTGCATAACCACACCTTAAAATGTCCATAGGCATTAGAAGGGTTAAATGTAATCCACAGCAGCTCCACAAAACACACACATGTAGATACCACCGTGATGAGGTATGAATTCAATGCTACACAAGACACAAGTTACAAATACATGAATAGTGAGATGAGGCAAATTGTAGAAGGAATTGCAGAGATCGGGACATGAGGTAACTAACCCAATGCACAATGAATCCTAAGTGTAGGGCATGATTAATGTGTCATTAGCCTAATGCTCCAAACTTAAGACCAAGTCCATTTCTCCAATCAGTGACATCACATTATTTTATCCCATGATGGACAACCATAAGAGCATCATGACAGTAAGGCATATGATCACTTGGCATTTTTTCCAAGGGAGGAGTGTTCTTTGTGGCACTTTGATCTTGATTTTTTCTTTTTTCTTTTTCTTTTTCTTTTTGTGTGGCTGTTTTGGCACATTCTTCTTGCTCTCCTCTTTTTTTTTGAATGCTTAATCTAGAGAAGCTGCCTACCTTCAAACATGGGTGCATGTCTCTCCAGTGGGACCCCCTAGAATCGCATTGGTTTTCTTGAGTGAGTGCCTTTATTACTCTTACTCCCATTTTTTGTTAAATCTACAAGGATCTTAGTACAACCAAGCTGCATGGTAACTTCTATAAATGTCACCAAAGAGAATCCACAAGTCCCCTTGATGTCACACCTTGGTCTTTCCCTCTTGGTCCATCCTTCTTCGCTTTGGGTATAATGAGCATAGAATTACTTTAAGTTTTAATGAGGTCAAGAATATCATCATACCTAAAGTAGAACCTCTTATTAATAGAATGGTTGGGTGGATGTGATGGGCTCATTGTCCAAATAATTAGTTACACAAGACTTGATAGCATAGAACAACACCTCAACCAATGGGTCACATGAGTATTTTATTTACCGATGAGATTACCCTAAAAAAGATAAAACAACAAATTGAAAAATGAAAAATTGGAAAACAAAAAATTGTAAAATTAAAGAAAATGAAAATTATTTATTAATTCTACTTGTTAGAATGGAGGATATCCCCTATGAATAAACCTTTGAGTATGGCTATAATTAAAAAATGGAAAATTTGGATCCAATCATTTTGGAAACATTGGAGTCTAGTCATATCCAAACCACTGGGTGTCTTTTGACGTGGTGGTAGGAATATACCCAAATTGGGGTTCACACACTTGATTGTAGTAGGCATAGTGGTGTAGATTATAAGATGTGGTCATGTGATAAGGAGCTGACCCACTATGGCACCCGTGACTATAAGATGGTATGTAAGGATCGATATGTCTCCCTTCATGGCTAGATTCACTAGGCCGCATGGTTGTTGGAGTATTGATTGGTGGCCCTGATAAAGTAACATGAAGTGTTGGGTTCGAGGAGAAAGATGCATCACAGCATTGAACTTACGCTGGGATGGAAGATGGAGTGGTTTCAACATCGTGCTGCTTCTTTCTATGGCCATGCCTAAAGAAAGGGCACTTTTGAGTACTTCCACTGCTATTGACAGTAGTAGCACAAGTAGCATTCATAGGTTGGTGCTGTGGTGCAAAACCTTCTAGTACAATTGGTGGTGATGTAGAAGGAGGTGAAGGATGAGAATATTGTTGTTGAGGAAAAGTGTAAGGTACATGAGGTGGTGACCTTGTCGGAGAGGGTATGAGTGGATAATATTTCGAAGAATGATAACGATGAGGTGAAGTAGAGGATGATGATATGATTGGAGAAATAGGGTGTTGAACATAGTAAGCATTTGGCATTGGGACATACAAAGGATATGGTTGGTTTGGCGATGGCCTCCCCCATGACTGGGCTTTTCCCACTGTGGTTGAACTTGATATTTTTGTACGAAATCTGGATGTAACACTCCTTCCCAATGCTCATGTAAATGTGACAAAACTAGGCATTGGCCTTTGGGGTGATTGTACAGATAGATGTTACATTGATATGTGAAGTTGGTAGTTGAGTTCTTATTCTTATTATCTTCTACCCTTTGTTTTGCTTGTTGCACGATGTCCTGTCCTATTTCTTGATTTGGCATAGTTTTACCTCTACTATTGTTAGCATATTCTCCATATTTTTCATGCACCCATTCTGTCATCTTATTAATCTTTTCCTCGATTTCGTCTAGTGATTGTTGCATTGGCAAAGGTAGAAACGGTTGCACTTTCTCAAGGTGAGCTGATTTCTCCTCTTTATGGTTATGGACCTTTGCTAATTCAAGATTGTGGTCCCATTGAGAGCCTTCAATATTCTCACATTTAGCCATTTCTCCTTCTTCTTTTGCTACCCTCTTAATAAGCTCTTAGAGTTGGTGGGTTCATAGCTCGTATAGTTGACCTTGGGCATACATCCCTAGGGTTTCCCTTGTTTCATTATGAAGCCCATCCATGATGTGATACATTAGCCTTTCCTCAAAGAATCCATGGCATGGGCATTTATTTAACAAAGAATAGTATCTTTCTAAGGCCATGTCCAAGGTTTCATGTTACCCTTGTTTCCATTCTTGGATTTGTCTCCTCAAGGCTGACACTTTATCATAGGTTTGATATCGTTTAGTAAAGAGCTCTACCATTGTTGGCCAACTACGAATTGATTTTGGTTTTAATAATCTGTACCATAATTTTTCTTGGCCAATGAGTGTCATAGGAAAGAGCTTAAGTTTTTGCCACCCATTATCAATATTATTCCATACACAGGCATCATAGAAGGCTTGTATATGTTGTTGCGGATCTAAATCATAGCCTCCTGCGAACTTGGAAAAGTTGATTAAATCAAGCCTGGGTAGATGACTTTCTTTGTGATGCCTACAGGATATTCGAACAGCCTCTTGTATAGGCATTAGGTTCTTAGTAGCTACCAGGGATTCATTATTACTAAGTAGGTAGTGAGTTTGCGAGTTAAGACGATGTTGTCCTTATTCATGTTGGCGTTCTCAATTTTCTCTATGAGCTCAATTTTTAGTTCTACGTCGATCCCTTAAAAGATAATCATCCATGTCATGATCTGATATTGAAGGAGTAGAGGAAGAGAAAGAACTGAAAAACTTGTCTTGACTTTTATAAGTTTTCCAATCATCCCCTAACAGATTCTTGTTAGTTATTGAGAAGGTCTTAAGCCTTTCAGGCCTCCTCATTCTATGGACTGTCCCATCCTTCCTAGAGGTGTTAGAGTTGGTTGACAAGAATCCTTGAGTATCATTGGGATACTCATGAACATATGGAATTCCTGCATAAAGTTGACTACTCCAAACTTTGTCTTCATCATATAAATGAATTGCCTTACTACTTATGGCCTTAGCATAGTCTTGTGAGAGAGACATTGTTGTGAGTGGTGTGTGACTTAATTGAATTGAATTTAATTTCTTTTCTAAAGGATATATTGTTAATACTTGTTATAGTGATCTTGTATGATATAACTAGTCTAAATAACTAACATCGTCCCTGGAAATGGCACCAATGATGAGTCGCAAGGTACCCCGACACTCAACCATATGAATACGAGCGTTTCATGCACGATCCAGTCAAACTCTGTAGATAGGCTAGTTGTGGTATCTAGATAGTTACCCGTTGATCACAGTTCATTGTCTTCCCATATGGACTAGTATTTGCTTTTTCACGTATGGTTTAGTCTAGAGTGAGGTGTATGATGTAGTCCTAAACTAGTGCTACTCCTAGAGGCAATAGAAAATAACTTTAATTAAGCTAGGAGAAAAAGCTAATAGGACATAGGGGGAAGAGAATCTAAACTACCCTAAGTGCGATGAGCATCTGTTACTTAATCATCCATACACATCTTGGACCTCTTGTACGACTACTACTGGGATTACCAAGCACATATCCTAGGTACACTACTGGGATACCAAGTAGTCACACTTAAATGCTCGCGATTAAGTTGTACTTATTCGATGTTGAATAACAGGGATAGGAGTTGAGGGTAAAGAAGTATTAATTAAGAAAGCAATAAATAACAATTAAATAATTAAACTAAGTGAATGTTGCAATGATGAAGTAATCTCGATCTTTATTTCTGGTCATGTGTGTGTCCAAGTAGGTCACACTTAAATAAAGGTGCCATACAATTACAATCATCACACTGTAGGCATGCACTGGGAGAAAGGGTTGAGAAGAACTAAAAATGAAAACTAACTTCTAACTGAACTGCCTTTTCACTCCGTGCACCTACATGTATATTTATAGGCCTACACAGGAGTCACGATATCGTGTATTTGATATCGCTAACAAAGCCGTGATATCACGTACCCAATATCGTGGGTCCGATATTGGAGCCTAATGAATCATGATTCATCACAAGGTTTATCATAAAGTTTGTCTTTATTTCTAGTCACAAGGTGTGCTTAAGTACACAATGCTTGAATAAAGATCTGTTCACTCTATGACTCCTACTACGGACACTTAGAAATAATTCTAACTCTGGAAAGGAAAAACTACAAGAGTTTGGCTAAGGGACTAAGAAAACTCATCACAAAATCAAGTGCCCTTATCTCTTTTTTATAGGTGATGAGACTAGTTTCGACATCACATGCTTGATATCACTTCGGCCACTCTGATATCGAGGGTCTAATATCAGGACTCATCATACCCCCATGATTGAATGAAAACTCGTCCTTGAGTTCTTTACAAAATATTGGGAAGGTATGAGATTATTGACTGAACAACAACTGACGGTGACATGGAATGATAGAATTAAAATGCCTGGTGATTGAATTGACAAACATATTACAGCATTGGTGTTCATAACCATTATGGTGAACACTGTACATAAATGACATCCAGATCCTCATTTGACAACTTGAAGAGAAAGAGAAAAAAAATGAGGTGTGTTGCTACCAATGTCAAAAATGTGCACATCATTGTTCATCCATAGCCACATGATCAAGCTTGTTCCTTGCATAAATGCTCCAACTCCAGTCCATCTTGAGTGCTCCCTCCTATCCCAATCCATTGTTCATGTGATCACCATCTGCACACACAACACAATCACGAATTAGCAAGGATAGATAAGATATAATGTAATTAATACCTTGCCTCAATATGAAACACATTAGCTAGGTTGTGGGTATGGTAAATACTGGGTTAGAGGTTTGTAACTGATAACTACCCAAGGTGTAGGGGTGATATAAGTAATGAAATGGAAAAACTTGTAGCAGGCCCCCACGACTAAGAGTGAACCTCTGGTAGCAGTAGGGTGGAAAATGAAAGAACAAGAAATATGAGAGAAATAACAACGATGAAGCCAATAAAACAAAAAAAAAATGGATGTCATGGATGGGGTGAAACGAGAAATAGTTGATTGCAAGAAATGTTTAGGGAAAGAACCTAACAAGTGCACCAAAAAGGAATGCCAGTGGACCCTCCCCAAAGTAGGCTCATGCCCTTTATGCCTTGACAAACCCACAAACCAAAGAGTCCATAGGCCCTAGGAATGACATATGGAAACAATGGCTAAGAACTTACCCACAAGAGTTTACCAAAGAATAACAATGCCTCAACTAAGATATAGACTAATCATAACATCAAAAATGAGGTAGAATACGAGAAGCAATATGGAAAGAGAATAGAGAATGGAACGGAATCCCAAAATCAAGGTTGTGTAAAGTCCCTTGTGTATTTTGTAGTTAAAGTGACTTACTAGAATTCATTCCAAATCCAGATTAGAACTAAGCACATCTAGTGACCTCACATCAACACACTTGACCAACCTATCCTCCTGAAGCAACAAGAATGCATCCATAGAGCCACCACCATTCCAACAAGAGAAAGATAGAGGAGCAGGAAGTGAGAAAGGGCCTTAGTTAAAGGGAACCTTCAGGCATGAGTAACATGTCTTTCTAGTGCCATAACCAGTGCTTGTAGCCCATGTTTCTTTATTATGTCTAAGGGGTATGCTTTGAAATCCCACCAGTTTTTTTTTTTTTTTGGCATGAGAACCATACCATGCAAAGACTTAGTTGATTTAGTCAACTTCCTTATATTGGTCAATAGTGGAATGGCAGAAAACCTATGAAAAACATCCAAGTACCCATGAGAATATCCAGCACAAATGTGTTGAATCCCCTTAAAGTCACACCCTTTTCAATCCATTTGAATCTTTCCTTGATTTGAAGAATACCAAGCCACCAATTCATTAATAGGTTTGTGTAGAAAAAGGGATAGTACAGTTCCAAAACAAAGGAAGACCATAGAGTTGAATGGATGACGTGGACTCATTGCCTATTTTATCAAAAGAAACCATATCTTAGCATCAACATTGAAAGTCAAAGGTAAAAACCAAACATTAGCAATCAACACTATTATAGTACAATCCACCATCATGAATACTTATTATATGACGAGTGAGAGTAAATGAAGCAAAATGTAGTAGAGAAAGAAATGGTAAAAATGTTAATGATGGTGTAAAAAAAAATAAGTAAATATGAAAAATGTGTAAAAAAAAAAAAAGATAAAAGAAACTGAGGGCTTAGAATGACTAGCATTGGTGGCCATCTCCCCCACGACTAAGTGAGAAGGAGGAGATTCGAAATAATGAGTGGGATTGTTCATAAATGGAGGTAGTGTTAATATTGACTGTTTTAGGCACATGAAAAGTTTTGGTTTGCTAGATGTTGACTAAAAATTTTCTATCTAGGCTTTTAGGTTTATAGATCATCATGGCCCCTGAAGGAAAAGTTTCATGAATGATATAAGGCCCTTCCCATAGTGTTTGAAATTTAGTTCATTGTGGCACATGTGCAGGATTCCAATAAAGAACCTTATCTCCTGGTTGGTATGTTACTTTTCTAATTTTCAGGTCATGATATTGTTTGTTGAAGGCCTTCTGCAATTTGTTGGATGACAAGGTGGCTAATCGATTTTCATCTAGCAAGTTAAGGTTCATCAACAATTTTTTCTATGCTAGATTGAGGTCAAGTTTAAGGTCACATGCTGTAGATAGTGTATAGAGCTCAGTTTGGATAGGAAGTGTTGGAAGTTTACCGTACACTAACTCATAGGGAGAATAGCCTATAGGGAGTTTTCATGTGAAGCGGTATGCCCAAAGAGCATCGTTCAGTTTGGTGCTCTAGTCTCACCTATATTTGCTAATGGTTCGTGTCAATATTTTTGTGATCTCCCTATTAGTGACCTCAGCTTGACCATTCGCTTAAGGATGATATGGTGTAGTTAGCTTATGCTCAACTCCTAAGCGTTGCATTAATTTTTGAAAGGTTGCACCTGTAAAATGTGTACCATTATCAAAAATAAGTACACGAGGCATGCCAAACCTGTTTACAATTTTTTGTTGAACAAATCATGCAATGGTAGATAATGTATAGTCAATAATAGTGGCTGCTTCTTCCCGCTTTGTAAAATAGTCAACAACAATAACAATGTAGGCTTTTTCATTGGACATTGGTGTGATAGGCCCAATAAAATCAATACCCCATATGTCAAAGGGTTCTAAAGGTTAAATCCATTGTTGTGGACCCTCAATTCTAGCAGTCATTCCCCCATCATGTTGGTAGTGCTCACAAGATTGGACGAAATGATGAGCATCCTGGAACAATGTAGGCCAATAATATCCTACAAATAAGATTTTAATGGTTGTTCGTCTCCCAACGTAATGACCCCCACAAGGGCCCTTATGAGCATCTTAGAGAACTTGCAATTTATCTACATCAGGAACACACCATCGGAACATACCTTATAAAGTTATTTGTTTATTTCCATGAAATATTTGGCTTGGTAAAGAAACTATTGTTTTTTTAATGTCTAGCCCTTGTGGTGTTTCATGTGTGAGAAGATAGGTAAGAATGCTACTATACCAATTTGTCTATGTGGTTAATTAATTTTTTATTACACCTGCAAAGAGGAGTTCATCAAGGAAGTGGTTAGAAATTAGATATTTATCCTCTTTGTTGTCCCATCATAACTAAGATAAATGATCAGCAACAACATTCTCGGTGCTTTACAATTGATCATCATAAGATTGAACTCTTGTAAGATCATGAGCCATTGTATGACGCGAGGGCTCACCATTGGTTTATTCATTAGGAACTGTATTGCACTATGATCCATGTTTACAAATATCTTATAGCCCAATACATAGTGCCTAAATTTCTCTAATGTAAACACCACAACCATTAACTCTTTTTCTATTGTGGTGTAGTTGAGTTGTGCACCAGCAATACTTTGACTTGCACAGTGAATGTAATAGGGATGTTTTTGGTCATCTAACTATGTAAGTATAGCTCCTAAAGCAAAATTAGATGCATCAGTCATTATATGGAATGGTTTGGACTAGTAGGAGCTTGTAGAATGGGTGTTTCTATGAGATTTTACTTCAAGGTTTGGAAAGCTAGCTCACACTCCCTGGTCCATTCAAAGGGTATGTCCTTCTTTGTTAATTCTACCAATGGTTTTGGAATCTTTGAAAAGTTCTCAATGAAGCATCTATAATAGCCAATATATCCAAGGAATGATCGAATATCTTTTACAGTTTCAGGTTGATGAGTGATTCTTTGAATAACTTTAATCTTTTCAGGATCTACCTCTATCCCTATTTGTGAAATCTTATGCCCTAATACAACGCCTTCTTGGACCATTAAATGTCTTTTTTTTCAATTGAGCCTTAAGTTGGTTTCAACACATCATTTTAGTACTTGCTCTAATTGGTCCAATGCTTGTTTGAATTCCACTTGGTAGGTGGAGAAATCATCCATAAAGATCTCCATATCATTTCCAATTTGCTACTGGAATATAGTAAGAACCAGGCGTTGAAATGTTGCTGGGGCACTGCACAAGCCAAATAACATCTGCCTATATGCAAATGTTCCCAAAGGACTTGTGAATGTAGTCTTGGCTTGGTCTTCTAGTGCTATTTTAATTTGATTGTATCCACTATAACCATCCAGAAAACTATAGTAGCAATGCCCTACAATGGTATCTAGGACTTGGTCGATGAATGGAAATGGGAAATGGTCTTTAAATGTTTCCATGTTTAATAGCCTAAAGTCTATACACACCCTTCATTTACCTTACTTTTAGGCACAATGACTAATGGGCTAACCCATTCACTATCAGCAATGGGGTAGATGAACCTGGCTTTTAGAAGTTGTTCAATTTCTTCTTTAACCACCTGCTTAAGCTTTGGGTTCAATTGCCTTTACAGTTGTGATCAAGGCTTCATGGAGGGATCAATGTAAATTCTATGTTGACATATCCTAGGATCTATTCCGGTTAAGTTGGGATATGACCAAGCAAAGGCTTTCAACCATTTGTTTACCATCTTCAGCAGTCTTTCTTTTTGTTGAGTGAGCTTAGCATTAATGCTTATCGATTTTTCATTCTTGAGAAATGTGTACTCCATACTAGTGGGCAATAATTTTAACTCAAGGAGCTCTTGCTTAAACTCGTCAGGGATTTCCAAATTCCCCCAATTGATATTTTTGATGTTAGGACTTGGAAGTTGGTGATGGACTTGCTCTAATGTATCTATGCTATCAATATAGGCACAAGTCAAGCTCTCGGTTGGTTCCATGCATAAAGTTGAATTTCTTTCTTGGTCGACTATCAGCCACTAGGTGCCTTACTATCTTGTGGCTGCTGCATATAGGCATCTTTGTATGTTAGTCACTTGTGCACACTGGTTGCATGCAGACAATGTTAAGCATTGTACAAACTATGCATTTTGCACACAGTTGCATCCTGTTTCATTGTATGTGATGCATGGAACTTTCTTCTTCTCGATCTTTCTAAACATATTTTCCTTTGATATTTCTAGGGAAAGATCATGTATGCCTAGGCACGCATCAATCGTACTTAGCCATGTTCTTTCCATTATGATAGGAAGTTTCCCTTACAGTTGTTAACTTTAATCACTAGGAAGTTAGTTAGATACGACCACCCACAAACAGTGGTGACAATGTCCTTCACTAGTCCTAATGGGACAGTGATGGACTGGTCAGCCAACTCTAAATGAATGTTACTCTTTTTTAGTGGAGGTAGGTTCCAGGCTTTGTACATTTCTTAAGAGATTAAGTTAATACGAGATCCTAAATCTAAAACAACTTTGCAAAGCTCATTCCTAGCGATTTGCAAATATATAAGAGGACTTTCAGGATCAGAGAATTTCCTAGGAAGATGGCCAAGTTTAATCCAATCAGTAATGGCATGAGTCAACATGACCGTGTGCATTGGGTGCAATTTTTGGTTCAAATGAAGCTTCAAATATTCAAATGATGGTGAGGTGTTTGGAGAATCAGCCACTTGTGATTGTAAGAACTTGGTTGTATTGTTGGTTCTAAAGAAATGTCTTTTTTTTATCAGTTGTCCAAACCAATAGTAGGTTGAGGATTGACAGCCCTTGTAGCATTATGTTGCTACAACTAGGCAGGAAGCTCACCCTACATACTTGGAGCAAGTGGTAATGGAGCTAAGGGTGGAAAAGGTACAGTCGAATGAGAAGGATAGTATGTTTGTGGAACATCACTCCTAGGAGAAGGGGTTCTATAGTACTCGTGGATCCGGTAGTGAGGCTAAGGAGTGACCTGATTAGTGGAGTCACGTGGAGAGATCAGCTATTGAACATAGTACCCGTATGGGTCAGGTTGACGGTAAGGGTATTGTTGATGTGGTAATGGCATTTCCCATGATTATGGGTGTTGCCATTGTTGATACTGTTCATTTGGTTGTGGTGGAGCTCCACTTGGATAATATGTCAAGAGTTGGTGGAACTGCCTTGGGTTACCTTAAGGATAAGGTAACCTTTGAGGTGTTTTCCATTTGTTTAATCATGGGTTTAGTGCATACACCCCAAACTCTTGTAGATGTGACACTACTAGGCAACATCCTTTAGGATGGTCATATTGGCATATCTGACATTCGTCATCATTGTCTATGTATAAATCCACAACCTCTTCAATGATGGCAACTTTGCCCTTACCTTTGTTACATGCAGACTCAACTTCTTTCTTTTTTCTTCTCTCTTGATCACTACTTTGCTCTCTAGACTCCTCGACTATTCTTAGAATGGTTTGAAATTTATCATCTAGGGAGTTCCACGTTTGATCTACCTTTGCCGATACTTCTGATGAAAATTTTTGAATGGACAAAGTCTTCATATTCACCATCTCTTTGAGTGGTGACTCTTCTTCATCTTCACAAAATCTAACTTCCTTCTTTTAGAGGGAAGGATCTCTATTGTATTCCTATGCACTTTCTCTTTTCCTTAACTCACCTTCATCCTTGGAAACTTGCTCCAACAATCTTTGTGTTTGATGGGATTTGAGCTCAGATAGCCTTCCTTGGGAATAAGTCCCAAGGGTTCTTCATGTTTCGTACCTAAGCCCATCTACAAGATGGCGTAGTTGTTTCCTTTGCAAGTAACCATGGCTAAGGCAACAATGTAATAATGCATAATATCGGCCTATGGTAGCATCCAAGTGTTCGTGTCCTCCTTGTTTCCATCCTTGGATTTTCTTACGCAAGTTGGACACTCAAGAGTACATTTGATACTTATCATTGAATAGCTCTAACATGGTACTCCATTGATGAATGGATTCCAGTTCTAAGGACCAATACCAACTTTCTGCTTCCTTGATCAATGTCCATGGAAACAACTTTAGTTTTTGCCACTTTTTTTCTATATTTTGCAAGGCACATGCATCATGAAATTTTTGTAGATGGTTTTGAGGATCAGCATTGTATCTCCCTTCAAATCATGGGATGTCGTTCATGTCTAGTCTTTTGATCCTACTATCCTTCTGGTGCCTTGTTGGAATCCTAATGGCCTCTGTTACAGCTAACATACTTTGGGTGGCACGTAGGGGTTCATCATGATTATATTGTCTATGGTGTCTATGATGCCTATGTTGTTGCCTACTCTCCCTTCTTTCGTGATTTGTTTCCCTGGAATGCCCTCATCCCCTTTCTCGATTGTTTTTTCTATGATCTCAGCTTCACTTACCATTGTCCTCATGGTATTTTCCTTTGCGACTATGTTTAGATCCCAAAGGAGAGGTGGAAGGAGCTGATGAAGGTGAAGAGGAAGGAGGACTGGCACCATGACAATGCCTATCACTTTCTCTTTGGTGGTTGTGACCTTGGTCGTGGTTATGATCAGAATGTTTGTCATTGTCACATGTTCATGTTCGTTTTTCAGATCCTTTGTGTTCGTTGGTATTAGAACCTAGGTTATGAATAGTTAAGTGAAGATTCTGATACACAACTCCTTGACTGAAGTCAACGAGAGGAACATTTTTTTGTGGAAAACCTCCCAAGGTAGGTTCACCACCCTTATTCTCACTTAGGACATATGGGACATCTTGAGATCACTTCCCCTTCATAGATTTGTAATGTCTCTCCTATTGTAGGTTCCTTTGACATTGTGGTTGCATGGGTTGATAATCTCTCAAATCTTGTTTGTGTACAACGTACTCCAATTGTAAGTGTTGCATACCAATTTGTGTGAAAGCACGAAGAAGCATGCTTGGGATTGAGCGATTAAGAGGTAACACTATGTTACCTTCTAAATCATGCCAACGTAGTTGCTCATCCTGGTGGAGCATAAAGTCTACTATATACTCATCAGGATGAGTGTATACCAAGCAAAACTGTTGGGGTACTGGTGGATTATCTTGTACACTTTGCCTCTGATTGTTCATGGTGTCAGACCTAGGCGGTGAAGCACTCTCATAAGAAGAAGGAGACATGATTGATTATTCAGTGTGCAATACTCTCTTTTCAATGATTGTAGGATAATTAACCCTAAGGGTTCATTCCAATTATGGAAGGATTTCCTAAGTTCTAATCAGTGCACAAACAAAAAAAATCCCTGGTAATGATGCCAATGATGAGTGATGAGGTACCCCTACGTCCAACCATACAAATATGTGTTCATGTGTGATTCAATCAAACTCCAGGGATTAAGTGCTTACGCGCTTACACAGAACAAGAATGGGTTATGCGCACTATCTTCCCAAGCTCACTTGTAAGGCACAATTTTATGGTTAAGTAAACTTGAGGTATTTTATGTTTTTTATGTTTTATGTTCCTAGTGCTTAACATGGAGAAATGAAATAATGGAGTAACTAATTTGATTTAACAAATCAAATAGGCTCTAATTAGTCCTAACACTCTCTCGACACATCTTGAACCAGTGTAACACTACTGGGATTACCAAACGCTAGCTGTTACTAGGTTACCAAGTGTTCCCACGTATGCTGAAAGTGGTTGTGCTGAGTGTGCTAATTCATTAATAAGTAATAATGAAGAATTCAATAGAAATAACATCAATTAACTATTGAAAGCATCAAATAATAGTAAATAATAGGAAATGTAATAATTAAGCTATTCTAAATGTTGCAAGGTTTATCATAAAGTTCGTCTTTATTTCTGGTCACAAGGTATGCTCAGGTACACAATGCTCAAATAAAGATATATTCACTCTATGACTCCTACTACAAACACTTAGAAATAATTCTAACTATGGTAAGGGAAAACTACAAGATTTTGACTAAGGGACTAAGAAAAATAATTATGAAATCAAGTGCCCTTGTCTCTTATTTATAGGCGACGAGACAAGTTCTGACATCGCATGCCCGATATCGCTTCAGCCACTCCGATATCGCGTATCCAATATTGAGGACCCAATATTGCGAGTCTGACAACAAGGGCCTGATATTGCAGGTCCAATATCAGGACTCATCACTACCCAAGTAAAGACTCTAGAAAACTAACTCAATCACATGTTCTGGGTACTTCTTGACTATTACAAAAAATGAGAAATGAAACTAACAAAGTTTAGCTACTATGGATTATCACTGACCTTGCTACCATCCCAATGTGCATATTCATAGGTGAGGATTGACTAGAAGACCTCACAACCAATGGATTGTGATTTTCATTATTCATCAATTCCAAGATAATGGCTCTGTTAGCATTTCCCAACAAAACATTACCTTAGCCATGAATTTTCAAATATAGGATATATGATGTTTCATCAAAAACCTTACCAATAAGCCAAAGAAATGACATCATAGATGCATTGTTCAAATTTAAAGAAGATTATATGATGAACCTTTCATAAAAAGGTTTCCACATCAATTCTCAAAAACTATGAGGAAGACCAAAAAAGATATGAGAAGAAAGAATTCAATCAAATACAAGAAGGAAAAATTATTTTTCATGGCTCAAGCGATGAGCTTATTGTCTTGTTAAGCAAAAGGTTGTCAATTCAAGTCACACTTCTACCATTGTTATATTCCTCTATAATTCTTTTAATATATTATGTTGGCTATATGTCTTAGGGTGTAACTATAGTCAAAGTATTTTGAGTGAAACTATATGTCTTGGCTTTTAGCTTCTAGAACATGAAACCATTATATAAATGAGGCTTTTGTAAGGTGTATTCATTGAATGAATATGGGATTTTAGAACTACAAATTCATTGTAATATATATAGTTTTTAAAAGCATTTATAGGTTTCCAAAAGGATAAATAAACAATATTAATATATCTTTCAAAAGAATATATATATATATATATATATATATAAGCTTTTAGTTTCAATTTCACTACATTTTATAAAGCTTTCGAAAGCTAAAAGTCAAAATACTAACAAGGCCTATTAGCCTCAAAAAGTACAAATGAGCCTTAGCTTGGGAACCTTAGGTCACAAGTTCAATTCCAATAGGTAATGCTAAATTATGAGTTTTTAAAAAATTCTATAAGAAGAATTATAAAACTGCTTTTTTTGATGAATCCAAGGGAATCTCAATGAACATAAATAATAACAAACATAGCATCTTAACGAAAATATGTTAAACCTTTTAGCATAGTTTTCAAAATTAATAATTTGACCTTTATCACTTAAGGCAATGTTAACATTGGTCCATCATTTCAAATTTCAAATGGTGGAAAGTTGAATTATTGGTAATACATGTGCTTCTTTATTTTTTTACATGGAACATTAGACATTCATACACATACCCATGTTATATGACATCGTGTTACATATACCATCCATGTATTCATGCTGACTCACCATCTTCTAGGTTTCATAATTACTTGCTAATGATTGGTATAACCATGTCCTAAGACTTGAGTTTGAGCTAGATCTCCAAAAAGAGAGCTATTTATTTAGGGTCATATCACCATTCACTTTCACATCATTGTTCCTTTCCATTCACAATTAATAAATCATGGTTTTGTAGGCTATAATATTGGGCATCTAATATTGGAGCCACAATATCAGATCCTTGATATCGAAGCCCATGATACGATGTCAAATATCTGATATTGCTAACATGTGCAAGGCCTATAAATACAACACTTAGGTGCATCATCCAAGAGAGATTTAGCTAAACTCTCTCAGTTTGTTGTTTACTTGATTTTAGTACTTAGCACTTAGCAGTGTATGGGTAGTGTGATTCCTTGTAATTGAATGGAATCTTTATTCAAGTGTGATGTACTTTAGCACATTGCATGCTTGGAAATAAAGATCAAGATTACTCTACATCATTGCAACATCACTTAGTCTTTATTATTTTCACTTAGCTTAATGTTTACTATTTTCATTAGTTAATGATTTACTTTCAATGCATTTCATAATTACTGTTGTTAAGCAGAATTAGTACAACTGATCTTAAGCACTTAAGTGTAGCTACTTGGTAACCCAGTAGTACTATCACTTGGTGATGAACTATGTTTTTCCTGGCTCCGATATCGAATACTTGATATCGAAGCCTACAAGTGATGTTAGGTATCCAATATCATGGCATGTGTGTTGGCCTATAAATATAATGCTTGGATGCATGGTTTGGACATTAGTTTTCAATAGAGTACCAAAGTTCTTGCAGCTTAGCCATTCCAGAGTTAGAATATTTTTGAGCGCTTGCAATAGGAGTTTGAGTGTGTACAGGTCTTTGTTCAAGTAGTGATGTACTTGAGCACATTCGTGTGACAAAAATAAAAACGAGCTCTTTTGACAATCCTTGTAGAACTGAGAATAGATTAATGTTTCCTTTAATGCATTTAATATTCATGCACTTTACCTTAATGCACTTTAATTAAGATATTAATTTTCAGTTGTTAATGAACACAAGCACAACCATGTCAAGCATACGTGTAGTGCTTGGTAACCCAGAATACTTAACATTTGGTAACCTAGCAGCACTATATACATTTAGGATGTGTCCGCAGAGTGGGAACAAGTACTTGTGTTAGGCTAGCTAGGCAGTAGATTAATTAGATATTAAATTACTCTGCCTTTCATTCTTGTTCTAGGTAATTAAACTTATAAAATATAAAATAATAAAAATTGTATGCCTCACTATGGACTAAACCATATGTGACAAAGCTATCACTAGACCAAGTGGGAAGACAACGAACTGTGATTAAGGCATAACAATTTAGATGCACAACTAGTTCCATCCATGGAATTTGATTAGATCGTACGTGAACACTTGTAATTCGTATGGTTAGATGTAGGGGTACCTTGTCACTCATCATTTGTGGTGTTGCCAGGGATGGTGCTAGTTATCTAGATTAGTTATATTATACACAATTGCTGTAAAGGTATTAATGATCTATCTCTTACAAAATATTAATATTTTAAGTCATACATGTTATCAAGCTAAATTATGTCTTCTTTGCACTAGATCAATAATGCATTGTATGATGAAAAAGCTCATAGGAGAAATGATAGGATATATACTAAAGAAAATTGAAGTGAACAACCTCAAGTAAGGGTTTCCTATGCTCATTTAGACCCTTACTACACTCAAAGACTATGTTTAGCTAGTGTAGACAATCCTAGAGGAGATGGAGTAAGTCTTACATCAAGGAGGGCCTCAAGGCCTAGGATCTCCTCTAAACCTAAACAAGATAAATCAAGGGACCATGGGGAGAACTATAAAAGGTATGGTGATTCTCCCAATTCCTCATCTTCCTCTTTCTCTTCAACATCTAGTTCTGATGAAGATGAACATAGGTATAGAGATAAAGCTCTACTATGGGATCAAGATAAAGATAGAAATCAAACCCAAGGGAACAATCAAAGACATCAAAATGAGCATAGACAATATCATCATAATTAAATGAATAGAAATAGCAATCTTCATCACAACATGTCTAACAACGATGAGCCCTTGTTAGCCACTAAGAGCTTGATGCAAATCATGGAGGTAGTTAAGGTACCTCACAGGCATCGCAAGGAAAGTTTCCTACCTAGGCTTGATATGAATAATATCCTTGAGTTTGTGGGAGGCTATGATTTTGATCCACAACATCATCTACAAGCCTTCCAAGATGCCTATGCCCTATACAACATTAAAAGTGGATGGCAACAACTTAAGCTCTTTCCTAGGACACTAATTGATGAAGCTGAAAGTTGGTATAGATCATTGGAACCAAGTTCCATCCATTAGTGGTCCACAGTGCTAGAACTTTTCAATGAAAAATATCAAACCTATGTGAGAGTGTCCAACCTAAGAAACAGATCCAAGAGTGGTAGCAAGAAAATCATGAACCCTTGGATGTGGCCTTCGATAGATACTATTCACTACAACATAGATGTCTTGGCCATGATTTCTCTCAAAAATAGCAATTTTTTCACATCATAGATGTGAATTACAATGAAATGAGAGAGACCCTTGGGATAGATGCTCAAGGTTGATTATACAAATTGAAAGCCCATTAGATACAAAGGTTAATTGGGTGGGTGGAAAAAGAAGAAGGTGAGCTATGTAAATGAAAGAATGTAGAGGAAAATAACTGGGACCCAACTCTTCAAAAGAAAAGGGTCCATAAGGAAAAAGAGGCAGCCCTCAATGAAGTGATTTTACAAAAAACCTTGTTAATAAAAAAGTATATTGATGAGCTTGAAGAAAAGTTGGATAAGATGTTGGAATGGATGAATGAAAAAGTTAAAACTTTCATAAAAATCATAGAGGAGAAAGTAGTGCAAAATGAACTAGGTGATCACTATATATAGAGGAAGCAGTACCAAGAAACAACTAGGAACACTTTAACGACAAACAGGAAAAATGGCTGAAGTAAGTAAGGCTATAGACTCAACCACAAACAAAGATAATGGATGTGACATCTGCATATATGACCATCCAAAGGTCCATTACTTAATCTTGTTGCATCTACATGAGTATTGGGAAAGTGCATTAAATCCGAAGTTTGTACAGAAACACATGCCCAAGAGATTTCCTTTTCCACACAGTAATGATAGCTGGTCCCACAACCAATCATACTATCCTAGGGGGAATTTTCACTAGCCTCAACATAGTCATCAACCATAGTGGTAACACCCATAGTCATGGGGGAGGTGATGAGCAGCGAGGTACCCCTATGCTCAACCATACGAATATGAGCATTTCATGCACGATCCGGTCAAATTCCAAGGACTAAGTGCCTATGCGCCTTTATGGAATGATAACAGGTTGGTTAATCGTTGTCTTCCCAAACTTACTTGTATGTCACAGTTGTATGGTTTAAGTAAGTTTAAGGCATATGATTTTTATGGCTTTTATGTGTTTTATATCATGCGTTAATAAGGAGGGGGAGAGAGAGATAACTAAGTGACTAATCTAAATTAACTACTCATTAACTAAGTTCTATGTACTCCTAACATCAATATCCATTCCCACTTGTCGTACACATCCTGAACCAGTGCAACGTTGCTGGGATTACGAAACGCTAATTGTTACTAGTTTGCCAAGAACTACATGCATGCTTGAAGTGGTTGTACTGAGTGTATTTAACTAAGAGTGTATTTAACTAAGAGAGTTATAGGATGAGAGAAATAATTAATTAACTAAGAAAGCATTAAATAATAATTAATGCTAATTAATCTATTTTGTATGCTGCAAGGTTTATCATAAAGTTCATCTTTATTGTCGTACACAAAGTGTGCTCAGGTACACAATGCTTGAATAAAGATCTGTTCACTCTATGACTCCTACTACGGGCATGCAAAAATAATTCTAACTCTGGAGGGAAAAAATGGCAAGAGTTTGGCTAAGGGTCTAACTTCTAATGTGGAAACTAAGGGCGCCACCTCTTATTTATAGGCAAGGAGATGGGCCACGATATTAGGAATCTGACATCGCATGGTTGATCCGATATCGTGGATGCAATATCGTGATTTATCATACCCCCATGAATAAATGAAAACTCGTCCTCGAGTTCCTTACAAGATATTGGAAAGGTATGGGATTATTGACTAAATGATCATTGACAGTGGAATGGGGTGACAGACTCAACATGCCCGGTGAACAGATCAACAGTACAATACATGATAGCATTAGTGTTCATGAATACAAAAGTGAACATTGTACATAATGACATCCAGCCTTATTCGGCAACTGGAAGAGAAGGGGAGAGAGAGAGAAAGAGGCAGATGTGTTGTTATCGATGCCAAGATTGCATCCTTCATTGTTTATCCATAGCCACGCCACCAATCTTGCTCCTTTCATAAGTGTTCTAGTTCTAGTCCATCCTGAGTGTTTCCTCTAGGCCTAGTCCATTATTGTATGATTACCATCTACACACACAACACAGTCACAAATAAGCGAGGGTAGATAAATCACAATTCAATTGGTACCTTGCATCGATGTGAAGTGCATTGGCTAAGTTGTGGTTATGGAAGATACTGATTCTAGAGTTTTAACACTGGTGACTACCTAAGGTGTAGGGGTTAGGAAAATTTGAAAAAATTTTGTGCCCAGGCTCCCATGACTAAGAGCGAATCTTCAGTAGCGATAGGATGCAAAAAGATAAGGAATAAGAAAGATGGAGAAAAAGTAACAATGGTAATGCCAATAAAATAGATGTCATGGATGGGGATGAAACAAAAATTGTTGATTGTAGAAAATGTTTAAGGGAAAGAAGTTAACAAATGCACCAAAAAGGAATGCTAGTGGGTCCTCCCCAAAGTAGGCTCATGCCCTTGATTCCTTGACAAACCCACAAACCAAAGAGTCTGTAGGCTCTAGGAATGTCATTGGGAAGCAAGAGTTAAAAACTTACCCACAAGAAATTACCAAGGAAGGATAATGCATCAACCAAGATACGGACTAATGATAAAACTAGCAATGAGGTGGAAAATGGAAAAGAAAGGTGGAGAGGAGAGGATGAAATGGAAACCCAAGAACAAGGTTGTGTAAAGTCCCTTGTGTATGTTTGATGGTTAATGTAACCGAGTAGAACTCATTCCAAATCTAGGCTCAACAAACCACATTCAATAACCTCACATCAACAAATTTGACCAACCGATCTTCTTGAAGTAACAAGAATGCCTCTACAAAAATTCACAACCATTCCGAGGAGAACGAGATGGAGAACCAGAAAGTGAGAAAGGCCTTAGTTAGAGGGAACCTTCAGGCATGGGTAACATGTCTTTCTAGTGCCATAACCAGTGTGTGTAGCCCAAGTTCATTATTGTGTCTAAGGGGTGTGCTTTGAATTCTCACTTTTTTTTCTCTTTCTTTTTTATGTTTTTTGCATGAGAACCACACCATGTAAAGACTTATTTTTTATGTACTCAAATTCCAGTGATTTAATGAATGGTCAGAATGGTGAAAACCCCAAAGAAAAAGCATCCAAGCACTCAAGAGAATAGCTAGTATAGCTACATCGAATCCCCTTGAAGTCACACCCTTTTCATCCTTTGAGTCTTTCCTTAGTTTGAAAAATACCTAGCCACCAATTCATTAATAGTTTTATTAGAAAAAGGGACTTGTACAATTCCCAGCCAAGGGAGGCCATAGGATTTTATGGATGTATGAACAATGTGGACTCATTGCCTATTCAATCAAAAGAACCATACCATAATATCAACATCATACATCAAAGGTAAAATCCAAACATTAGCAATCCATATGATATTATTCATGCCACCATCATGAAAACTTATTGGGTGATGAAAAAAATAAAGTAAACACACAAAGAAATGGTAAAAATATGAATGATGATGTAAAAAAATAATAAAGATTAAAGAGATGTGAAAAACAAAAAATGTGTAAGACAAAAACAACAACAAAAATATGTAAAACAAAAATGTGTAAAAAAAATTAGAAAGAGTTGATGGCCTTCAATGATTAGCAAAGGTGGCCATCTCCCCCATGACTGAGTTGGAAGGAGGAGATTTGTAATAATGATCAAGGTTGCCCACCTACAAAGGTAGCATATGTTCTGGCCATCTTAATCTCATGGAAAGGTTTTTTTTTGTTGCACGTTGACTAACGATCTCTTATCTAGGCTTTCAAGTTTATATATGGTCACAGTGTTTGAAATTTGGTACGTTGTGACACATGTGGGATTCCAATAGAGAACCTTATCTCCTGGTTGATACTTAATTTTCCTCTTTTAGGTCATGATGTTGTTTGTTAAATTCCTTGTGCAATTCATTGGATGATAGGGCAGCTAGTCGGTTCTCATCTAGCAAGTTAAGAATCATCAACCTTTATTTTTGTGCTAGATCAAGGTCAAGGTTGAGGTCACATGTCATGGCTAGTGTATGGAGCTCAATTTGGATAGGGAGCGTTGGAATTTTTTCATACACTAACTCATAGGGAGAGAAGCCTATAGGGAGTTTCCAGCTAGAGCGGTATGCCTAAAGAGCATCATTTAGTTTAGTGCTCCTGTCTCACCTATACTTGCTAATGGTTCTGGTCAGTATCTTAGTAATATCCCTGTTGGTGACCTCGGTTTGACCATTCGCTTGGGGGTGGTATGGTATAGTCAATTTGTGCTTAAGCCCTAAGTGTTACATTAACTTCTGAAAAGTTGCACTTATAAAGTGTGTTCCATTGTCTGAGATAAGTACATGTGACACACCAAACCTGTTGATGACTTGTTGTTGAACAAATCCTACAACTGTAGATGATATGCAATCTTTGGCAGTAGTTGCTTCAGCTCATTTTGTTAAGTAATCTACGACAACTACAATGTAAGCTTTCGCATTGGACATTGGTGCAATGGACCCTAGAAAATCAATTTCCCAAATGTCGAAGGATTCTAACGGTTGAATCCATTGTTGTAGACCCTCCATTCTAGCAGTCATTCCCCCATCACATTGACAACGCTCACAAGATTGGACGAACTAATGGGTGTCCCTGAATAAGGTAGGTCAATAATACCCTACGAGTAGGATCTTGATGGCCATTCGTCTCCCAACATAATGACCCCCACAAGGGCCCTCATGAGCATCTTGGAGAACTCTCAATTGATCTCTATCAAGAACACATCATTGAATTAAGCCGTTAGGACATACTTTATAAAGTTGTCCATTGATCTCCATAAAGTACTTAGCTGTATGAAGAAATTGTTGTTTCTTCTTAAGGTCAAACTCTTATGGTGTTTGTTGGGTAAGGAGATAGGTAAGAATGCTACTGTACTAGTTTCTCTCTGTGGGTGATTGGTTATTCACTACACCGGCAAAGAGGAACTCATCGGGGAAATGATCGAAAATTGGATACTCATCCTCTCTGCTATCCCAGTGCAACTGAGATAAATGATTAGCAACTACATTCTCGGTGCCTTTACAATCGATCATTGTCAAATCGAACTCTTGTAGGATTACTAGTCATCGTATAATATGGGGGCTTACCATTGGCTTATTCATGTGGAACCAGATTGCACTATGATCTATGTGTATGAATACTTTGTATCCCAATACATAGTGCCTACATTTTTCTAGTGCAAACACTACGACCATTAATTCTTTTTCTGTAGTAGTGTAGTTAAGTTGTGCACCAGCTATACTTTTACTTGCACAGTGGATGATATAAGGGCATTTTTGGTTATCTAACTATGTAAGCATGACTCCTAAGGCATAGTTCGATGCATCATTCATGACATGGAACAATTTGGACCAGTCAAGAGCTTGTAGAATGAATGTTTCTACTAGCTTCTATTTCATAGTTTGGAAAGCTAGTTCGCATTCCTTGGTCCACTCGAAGGGTACGTCATTTTTCGTTAACTCTACCAATGGTTTGGCAACCTTCAAAAATTTCTCTATGAATCTCCTATAGTAGCCAATGTGTCCAAGGAATGATCGAATGTCTTTGATAGTTTTCGGTTGATGGGTAATTCCTTGGATGACTTTGATTTTCTCAAGGTCTACCTCTATCCTTGCATGTGAAATTTTATGCCCAAGTACTATGCCTTCTTGGACCAATAAATGGCTTTTCTACCAATTGAGCCTTTAGATTATTTCTACACATCTTTTCAGCACTTGCTGTTACCTGTCCAAGGCTTAATCAAAACTTGCTTCATAGGTGGAGAAGTCATCCATAAAGACTTCCACACCATTTCCTATCTACTGCTGGAATATGCTTAGAACTAAGTGTTGAAACATGGCAAGGGCATTGCACAAGCCAAACAGCATTTGCTTGTATGCAAACGTTCCCCAAGGACTGATGAACATCATTTTAGCTTGATCTTCTAGGGCTATTTGTATTTGGTTGTATCCACTATAGCCATCTTGAAAACTCTAATAGCGATGCCCTGTGATTGTGTCTAAGACTTAGTCAACAAATGGTAACAAAAAGTGATCCTTGAATGTTGCCATGTTTAGCAGCCTAAAATCTATGCACATCCTCCATTTGCCTTCCTTTTTAGGCACGATTACTAAGGGGTTGACCCATTCGCTATTAGTAATGGGGTATATAAACCCAACCTTTAGAAGCTATTTGATTTCTTCTTTTACTACTTGCTTCAACTTTGGGTTCAATCGCCTCTGTGGTTGTTTTGAGGCTTCATGGAGGAGTCAGTGTAAATCCTATGTTGGCATATTCTAGGATCTATTCTAGTTAATTCCAGATATGACAAAGAGAAGGCTTTTGACCACTTGTTTATTACCTTGACCAAACTTTCTTTTTGTTGCGAAGAAAGTCTTGCATTGATGATTATCGATTTTTCATTCTCAAGGAACATGTATTCCATACCAGTGGGCAATGGTCTTAACTCTAGGGGCTCTTGTTTAAATTTCTTAGGAATTTCCAACTTCCCCAGTTGATGTTTTCTAAGTTAGGACTGGGAAGTTGGTAGTGGACTTGATCTAATGCATCTATGTTATCTATGTAAGCGCAAGTCAAATCCTAAGTTAGTTCCATACATATAAGTGAGCTACTTTCTTGATCAGCTATCAGCCATAGGGTGTCTTCTTGTCATGTGGCTACTGCATACAAGCACCTTTGTATGTTGATCGTCTGTGCACACTGATTGCATGTAGGCAATGTTAAACTTTGAAAAACCCATGATATCTGCACGCAATTGCACCCTGTGTCACTATATGCAATGCATGGAACCTTCTTCTTCTTGATCTTTCTAAAAAAAAATTTCTTAGATATTTCTAGGGAAAGATTGTAAATTCCTAGGCACACATCGATAGTACTTAGCCATGCCCTTCCCATTATGATTGGGAAGTCCCCCTTACCATTGTTTACTTGAATCACCTGGATACGGCCACACACAAACAGTGGTAACAATGTCCTCCACTTATCCCAAGGTAATAGTGATGGACTGGTTGGCTAACTCTAAATGGACATTGCTCTTTTTTAATGGGGGCAGGTTCTAGGCCTTATACATTTCTTGGGATATTAGGTTGACACCAGAACCTGAATCCAAAAGAGCTTTTCATGGCTCATTCCCAGCAATTTTTAGATATATTAGGGGATTCCCAGGATTAGAGAATATCCTAGGAAGGTGGCCAGCTTTGATCCAATCAATAATGGCATGTGTTAACATGACCATATGTGTTGAATGTGGTGTTAGGTTCAAAAGGGGACTCTAAAGCTTTATTTGATATAGAGGCATCCAAAGACTCATTTGATTGGGGTTGCAAAGGCTTGATTGGATTTTTGGTTCTGAAGAAAGATCTTTTCTTTGCATAGTTGTCAGAACCAATAGTAGGTTGAGGATTAATAACCCTTGTGGCATTACGTTGTTGTGGCTGAGCAGGGAGTTCACCTTGCATTGCTAGAGCAAGTGGTAATGGAGCTATTGGTGGGAGAGATGCGACCGGATGGGAAGGATGGTACACTTGTGGAATGTTGCCCCTAGGAGAGGGAGTCCTATAGTATTCACGGGCTTAGTAGTGATTCTAAGGATTAATGTGACCGACAGAGTCACGTGGAGAGATTAGATGTTGCACGTAATATCCATAGGGGTTAGGTTACCGGTAAGGATATTGTTGCCTTGGTGGTGGCATTCCCCATGATTGTGGGTGTTGCCACTGTTGATGTTGCTCAATTGGTTATGGTGGAGTTCCACTTGGATAATATGTTAAAGGTTGGTGGAACTGCCTTGGGTTACTTTGGGGATAAGGTAACCATCGGGATGTTTGCCGTTTGTTTAAATGTGGCTTAAGTGCATACATCCCAGACTCCTACAAATGTGAGATCACAGGGCAACATCCCTTAGGATGGTTGTATTGATAGATCTCGCATCCACTATCATTGTCTGTATCTGAGTCCACAACCTCTTCAATAATAGCGAATTTACCCTTACCTTTGTTACGTGCATTTTTCGCTTCTCTCTTTTTTCTTTTTTCATGATCACTACCTCGCTCTCTGGACTCCTCTACTACTTTGAGAACAGTTTGAAACCTACTATCCAAGGACTTCCACATTTGGTCTACCTTTTCCGATACTTCTGATGCTAAATTTTGGATAGGCAAGGTTTTCCTATTCACCATCTCTTTGAGTGGTGACTCTTCCTCATCCTTACAAAATCTTACTCCCTTCTTTTGGAGGGAAGGATCTCGGTTATATTCTTCCACACTTTCTCACTTTCGTAGCTCACCTTCTTCCATAGCAACTTGCTCCAACAGTCTGTGAATTTGATGGGACCTAAGCTCAGATAACCTTCCTTGGGCATAAGTCCCAAGGTTTCTCGTTTCATGCCTAAGCCCATCTACGAGATGGCATAGTTGATCCTGCTATGAATAACCATGGCCAGGACAACGATGTAGTAGTGCATAATAGCGGCCCATGGCAGCATCCAAGGGTTCATGACTTCCTTGTTTCCATCCTTGGATTTTCTTTCATAGGTTAGACACCTGGGAGTACGTTCGGTACTTATCATTGAACAATCCTAACATCGTACTCCACCTACAAATGGATTTCGGTTCTAAGGACCAGTACCAGCTTTCAGCTTCTTTTATTAGTGTTCGTGGGAACAACTTAAGTTTTTGCCACTTGTTTTCTATGTTTTGCAAGGCACACGCATCATGAAATGCTTGTAAGTGGTTTTGAGGATCAACGTTATATCCCCCTTCAAATCATGGGATGTTATTCATGTTTAACCTCTTGATCCTACTATCTTTTTGGTGCCTTGTTGGAATTCTCACAGCCTTAGTGATATCTAGCATGCTTCACGTGGCGAGTAGGGGTTCATCATGATCATCTCGTTCGTAGCGTCTATGGTGCCTATGTGGTTCCCTACTCTCCCTTCTTATATGACATGATTCCCTAGAATGCCCTCATCCTCTATTTTGGTTATCTCGTCTATGACTTTCACTTTGTTTACCCTTATCCTCACGATCTATTTCTCTATGGCTACATCTAGACACTAAAGAAGAGGGTGAAGGAGATGATGAAGGTGAAGAAGAAGGAGAACCGCCACCATGATGGTGTCTACTTCCTTCTCTTCGGTGGTCTCTACCTCGATTGCGATTGCGATCAGAGTGCCCACCTTTGTCATGTGTCTTTGTTCCTTTGTCAGGCACTTTGTGTCCATTGGTATCAGCACCTGGGTTGTGAATAGTAGAACGAAGTTTCTAATACACAACCCCTTGGCCAAAGTCAAGGGGAGGAACATTGTTATGTGGGCGACTACCTGAGGTAAGTTCATCACCCTCAATTTCACTTAAAATGTGGGGGGCATCATTAGACCATTTTCCCTTCGAGGAATTATGGTGTCTCTCCTATTGCAAATCCCTTTGACGTTGCGATTTTGTGGGATGATAGTCTCTCAAATCATAGTCTTGCACAATGTATTCTACGTGTAAGTGTTGCATGCCTATTTGTGTGAGAGCATGAAGAAGCATACTTGGGACTGAACAGTTGGGAGGTAACACTATGTTACCTTCCAAGTCATGCCAACATAGCTGTTCATCTTGGTGGAGAATAAAGGTGAAGTCAGGTACATATTTGATGAGTGGCAAGGTACCCCTACACTCAACCATACAAATATGAGTGTTTCATGCATGATCCAGTCAAACTCCACAGATGGACTAGTTGTGGTATCTAGATAGTTATCCTTAGGTCACAGTTCATTGTCTTCCCATGTAGACTAGTATTAGCTTTTCACGTGTGGTTTAGTCTAGAGTGAGGCGTATGATGTGTTTCTATGCTAATGCTACTCCTAAAGACAATGGAAGATAATATTAACTAAGCTAAGAGAGAAAGAGTGAGAGAAAATCTAAGCTAGTTTAAGTGCGATGAGCATCCGTTCCTCAATCATCCATACACATCTTGGACCTCGTGCATGACTACCACTAGGATTACCAAGCGCAAATCCTAGGTACGCTACTGGGTTACCAAGTAGTCACACTTAAATGCTCGTAATCGAGTCATACTCATTCTGTGTTTAACAGGAGTTTAGGGTAAGAAGAGATTAACTAAGAAAGTAGTAAATAACAATTAAGTAAATAATTAAGCTAAGTGAATGTTGCAATGATGAAGTAATCTCGATCTTTATTTCTGGTCATGTGCCTGTCCAAGTATGTCACACTCAAATGAGGATGTTGTACAATTACAATCACCACACTAAGGGCATACACTGGGATGAAAAGGGTTGAGAGAAAAACAAGAACTAAAATCAAAACTTAACTCTAAAAACTAAGAATTGAAAAAACTACTTATCAGAACTGTCTACCTCTTATTTATAGATGAGGAGATAGGCTGCAATATCGCGTACGTGATATCACGGTTAACTAAATGGTGACTCATCATACCCCCACGACTGAGTAAAAACTCGTCCTTGAGTTACAATGAGAACAAGCTCCATTGATTACACAGTGGATAGGTACGAGATTATTGGATGGTGAAAATGGGTTTATGCCGCAGTGTGGAGTCAAAACAAAATTGAGACACAACACAAAGAATGTTCTATAGCTACAAAATTGGTGGAACTCATGTAGTTCCTAGTGGCGGTGGCTCCTCCATAGGTGCTTTCCCCTTGTCTTGTGCTCTAGGTCTTGGGACTTGATGGCACTAAAGTATGGCCTGGAGTTTCTCCTCTTCGGTTCAAGGATCTTGTGCTATCCATGCTAATTTTCCAACGTTTGATGGAGTCGGCACCTCCCATGGGTAGGGTAGTTGCAAAAACATTTGATTTTCCTTGACATACCAAGCTGCAAACACCTGTCGTTCCTCCTCGTAGGCTCTGGCTTTATCTTTGTATTCTTGAAAATCCACAAACCATCGAGCCAAATCTGTTGTGACACCTTTTTATCCTTGGTAGCTTGCTTTCACCACCTCAAGTTTAGAATTTGTGATCTCCAGTTTTTGCAATAACTTCTTGCGTTCCACAAATTCTGTTTCATATTTGCTATAAGTGGTAGCTACCTATTGTTCAAGCTCTATCCTTGGGCACCCTACTATTAACATGGCAAGGTTGGCATACCGCAGGTTTGCCAACTCCATGTATTATGTAAGATCTTGGATCTACAGGTCCCAGTTCTTAACTTCCGCCTAGTGGGCAAGTGCATATGTGTCCAATATGGCCTGCCAGTCAGTGTGTTGAGAACTGATAGCATTTATGTGGGCCTTGCTCATATGGATCTCCTTCTCAAGGATCTGTTTGTACATCCCCACCTGGTCCTAGAAGTGCTCCTTTAGCTTTTCATGTCATTTAGCCTCATTTTTCCACGTGCTTATTTCAATAGTTGTCTTTTGGTGGATGGCACGTACCTCCTTCATTGAGAGGGTTTGATTCTCCCTAGCTAAACGATTCATGTATTGGTTGACCCAGATGAATTTTTCTTGCAATTGATGAAAGTGTTCTTCAAGAACATTCTTTTGCTTCTCCACGGAGGTCAACTGAAGGTTGTCAGCAACAAGCTACTTGTTTTCCTCTTGTAAGGCCTTGAGTGCCTTGTTATGCACATGAGTTTGCGCCTGTGCTATAGAGACATCCCAAATAGCCTTCTCTTTTTCTTCTGCCACCTTCTTATTCTCTGTTAATAGCTTGGTGAGTTGCTTAGTTTGAAAAGTGTCCAACTGGTCCATGGGAATGAATTGCAAAGGGTCCCGCTATGCTGCTTGTAGGGCCACAAGCTTTTCTTGTAATTTTTTCACCTCTGCTTCAGCATTCTTGACCCTCACCTCTATCAAGACCAACCTCCCCTTAGTGGAAATGAGGTTTGATTGAATTGTTGTAACATCTTGAGGGATGTCAAATAGGAATGTCATTACTTGTCCTATTTGTAGCAATCAATCAAGCACATCCTCATGTTCCATGGGACTCATTGAGGTTTCGACCAAAGTTTGAGCATCCTGTGCTCCTATGAGATCTACTGGTGGCACAACAGGTACATTGAACGATTCTTTAATGTGGTCCACGACCACTTTTGCAACTCCCGTTGCATCCTGGTGTTACATGATCACCACTGTGGCCCCTTCACCAATTTCTAATTGCACTTGGAAAGATGCAGTGTTCCCGAGATCTGTTGTGACCAAGTACTTTCCCCTCCTCCTGTATGGATGGACACCTCAACCCTTGCATGATCCAAAGAGACTGTGGGTTGTATGGCATCGTCGATGACACGGAAGAGATTTGCATCATCACGACTTCCCCAACTAACCGTCTCAGCGATGGCCCTGAGATGGCTCATTGAAAGTCCGTAATCTTGTAGTGGCGATGGTTGATCTTGGCCCATGCTAGGCCTTGCTTCATATTGTTGGTTGGGTCCCGTACTTGGAAGTTAGCTGGGTCCTACAAGTTAAGTTACAGTTGGTCTAGCCATATATTCTTTTTCTTGTTCTGGTCCCAACGTCTCACCAGTGATTTTCCTTGCGGATGGTGGCTTTAACAATTCAGCATATGAAGCATTTTGGGCTTTTTGTAGGACATAATTAGTGTAACCTCTAATACCAACACATTGGCACAACTTCCTGATAAGACAAGGGAAGGGTAAGGCAAGTTTCCCTATCTTCCATTTTTCAAACTGCCTTAGGATCTCTATGAAATATAGCTGAGGTAGGTTAGCATTGACCTTCCCCATCAGCACTACACATCCCCTTGCCGCATATGTTGAAATCCTTTTTAGGCCCTTCGTGGGGAAGAGGTGATATGTTCCAATTTTGAAATAGATCCTCTCTTCCATCGTCAACTCTCCAAATGTCTTATCTTTGCCATATGCCCTCTCCAACCAAACTCGTCGTGCATCGGGGTCTAAACAGGTGGATAACTAAGCAACTTTTGGCCTTGTATTTGGAAGGTTTAATACTTCCAAAATGGCCTACACAGAGAAATCAATTGTCACACCACAGATGTCAACAGTGGTGCCTTGTTCCCTGTTGTGCCAGAATTGATACGTTTCCCCTAGGTAGCAGGCACCACTTGCAAAGAGGATAGGCCATAAGGGAGACCCTTTGAGGTGGTCCCTAACAACCTTAGGAGTGAACTCTACACAATATTCAAAGTTTAATTCCACAATCACCGAAGTGAATGTGGACCTTTCGTGAATAGCCTGAACACAATCTTGGGACAACATGAGATGTTGTCCCTGTTCAGGTGCTATAGCAACTCCCCCTTCAACTTGCCCGGACTGTACAGTAGCATGGTCTTCTTCATGGATACTAAATGATTGTTCCTCCTGCTCTGTGTGTTATCTAATAGGGACTTGTTCTTCGTCTCTCCTGGGTCATTTGCTTCCACCTTAAGTAGGACCTTCCTGTTGTCCACGTTTCGGGGCCATCTGCAATCACATGGACCAAGTGTTAGTAAGGTTTTTTCCAAAGTTAATTTATACCTTACTACTTGCCTTAATTAATTTATTTTATCTCCATGTGATGTGTCCCGAAAGATTATAATAGTGAGTCCTCTTTACTTAGGTGGTTTCCAATTTTAGATTCCCGGTAAACCTAAAGGGATGAAATTATTTTCAGCACAATTATTCTAAATGTTATAGCTAATTACCCTTGATAATGTCCTTCGGGCGATGATAAATTCCAAAAAAGTTATATGCTATTCGGCATGTGTCCCTCCCCCAAGACTAAGCTGAACACTTTGGGTTCAAGCAGGTTCAGACGAAATTAAAATCTGAGTACCAACGAGAATTAGATGGTTTTGAAGGCACAAATAATGAGATGTGGGTGGACTTAAGAAATAAGGCCTCGGGTGGTAAGTGAGAGAAAAATTCCATGTAATGGTACATAGGAACATTGGAATTCAAAGGGATAGTAGTAGGGAAAGAATGTCATGAAAATTAGGTTAAGGGTAAGAAATGGTGTGTGTGAGCTGTGTCATAAGTGAAAATTACAAGAGATTACACAAGTGGATACTCCCTAAAGCAGGTTCCAACCTATAATTCCCTTATGTAACCACACTTAAAAGTGTCCGTGGGCACTAGAAGCGTTAAATGTAATCTGCACTAATTCCAAAAAACACACGCATGTGGATGTCACCGGGATGAGGTAAGAATTCTACGCTATACGAGACATGAGCTACAAGTACACGAATAGTGAGATGAGACGAACTATAGAAGGGATTGTAGAGATTGGGACATGAGGTAACCGACCTAGGGCACAATGAATCCTGTGTGTAAAGCATGATTAACGTGGCATTAACTCATCATGCCAAGATCAGGACCAAGTCCATTCCTCTAATCAATGACACCACATTGTTTCATCCCACGATGAGCGACTATGAGAGTACCAAAACAACAAGGCATACGATCACTTGGCGTTTTATTCAAGGGAGGAGTGATTTTTGTTTTGTGGCACTACCTTTTTTTTTATGATTACTGAATCCAGAGAAGCCACCAACCTTCAGGAATGGGTGCATGTCTTTCCAATGGGACCCCCTAGAACCACATTGGATTTTTGAGTGCCCTTTTGATTACTCTTACTCCCATTTTTTGTTAGATCTACAAGGATCTTAGTACAACCACGTTGCATGATAACTCCCACAGACATCACCAAAGAGAATCCACAAGTCCCCTTGATGTCACACCCTAATCATTCCCTCTTGGTCCATCCTTCTTCATTCTAGGTACAATGAACACAAAATTAATTTTAAGTTTTAAGAATGTCAAGAATATCACTGTACCCTCGATCAGAACCTCTTATTTGTAGAATGGATGAATGGGTGTAATGGGCTCACTATCCACATAATTGATCACTCGAGACTCGATAACATAGAACACACCTCAACCAACGAGCCACATGAGTGTTTTTTTCATAGACAAGATTACTTATAAAAATGTAAAAAGACAAAAAGAAAAAAAGATAAAACAAGAAATAAAAAAATGAAAAACTGGAAAACAAAAAGTTGTAAAATTGAAGAAAATGAAAAATATTTATTAATCTTTCTTATTATTAAAATGGAGAATATCCCCCATAACTAAATGGTTGAGGATGGAAAAGATTAATAAATGAAAGATGAGGATCCTTGCATGTTGGAAATATTGGCACCTGGTCATACTTACCCCATTGGGGTTCACACACCTGATTATAGTAAGCATAGTGGGGCAGTTTATAAGATGTAGTTTCCAGATAGCGAGTTGACCCATTATGATAATTGGGACTGTTAGATGATATGCAAGGATCAGGATGTCACCCTCCATGGCTATAGTCATTGGGCCGTATGGTTGTTGGAGTGTTAATTGGTGGCCCTGATGAAGTAACATGAGGTGTTGGATTTGAAGAGAAGGATGCACCACATTGTTGGACTTGTGCTAAGTTGGAGGATGTAGTCACCTTGGAATCGTGTTGTCCCTTCTTAGGGTTGTTTCTAAAGAAGGGACGCCTTCGATGTTTCTGAGGTCTCTCACTACTATTGGAAATAGTAGCACAAGTAACGTTCAAGAGTTGTCGTTGTGGTGTAGACACCTTAGGAATAGTTGGTGGTGATGTAGAAGGAGGAAAAGGATGAGAATGTTGAAAATTAAGAGAAGTGTGTGGTACACAAGGTAGTGGTTGTGTTGAGGACATGGGTTGATAGTATTGAGGAGAATGATAATGCGGTGAGATAGAGTATGTTGGCCTAGTTGGAGAAACAGGGTATTGGACTAGATAAGCATTTGGATTCGGATGATATGAAGGGTGTCTCCAGTTTAGGGGTGGCTTCCCCCACGACTGGGATTGTTGCCACTATGATGGAACACAGTATCTTTGTACGAACTTTGGGTGTAACGTGTTTCCCCAATGTTCATATAAATGTAACAAGATTGGGAATTAGCCCTTGGGGTGATCGTACAAGCAAATGTTACATTCGTACATATGATTGGTAGTTGAGCCCTTATCTTCTTCAACCCATCTTTCCGATTGTCTAATGACACTTGGTCCTGCTTCTCGATTTGTCAAGACTCTATCTCCAATAATATCAATAAATTCTCCACACTTTTTATGTGTCCATTCCAACATCTTATTGATCTTTGCCTCGACTTCTTCTAGTGATTTTTGTGTTGGAAAAGATGATTTTTCCTTGAGATTGATTGATTTCTCATTTTTGTGATTATGGACCTTTGTTAAGTTGAGATTTTGGTCCTGTTCGTGTTTTTCAATACTCTCCCATCTAGCCATTTCCCACTTAATAAGCTCTTGGACTTGATGGGTTCGTAGTTCGTATAGTTGACCTTGGGTATACATCCTTAGGGTCTCTCTTGTTTCATCACGAAGCCTATCAATGATATGGTACATTAGCCTTTCCTCGGAGAACTCATGGCCTGGACAGTTGTTTAACAATGCATAATATCTTTCTAAGGCCATGTCCAAGGGTTCATGTTGTTCTTGTTTCCACTATTGGATTTGTTTCCTCAAGGCTAACATTCTTGCGTAGGTTTGATATCTTTCATTAAAGAGTTCTACCATTGTTGGCCAACTTCGTATTGAATTTGGTTTTAACGATCTACATACTTTTGCTTGGCCAACAAGTGTCATAGGAAAGAGCTTAAGTTTTTGCCACCCGTTATCAATGTTGTTCCATGAGCAGGCATCATAGAAGGCTTGTAAATGTTGATGCAGATCTAAGTCATAGCCTCCTGAGAAATTAGGGAAGTTGTTTAAATCGAGCCTGGGTAGACGGCTCTCTTTACAATGCCTACGGGAGATTTGAAAAACCTCTTGTATTTGCGTTAGGCTTGTAGTGGCCAGTGGGGGTTCATCGTCATCACGTAAGTTATGCTTTTGTGCGTTGAGACGATGTTGCCTTCGTTTATGTTTATAAGAAATCACCACCTCGAGTTGCGTACTCCAATCTTCATTATCATATAGTTCGTTGGTTCTCGAATGAACTTCCTCACTAGGTGTGGCATTATCGTAATCTTGTAGGAGAGGCATGGTTGTGCAATTGTGTGTGAATTTATATGTGACTTTTTACAACTATTTCTTTTGAAAAAATATATCGTTAATTCCTATACATCGACCTTGTATGATATAACTAATCTAGATAAATAGCACCGTCCCCGGCAACAGCGCCAATGATGAGTGGCGAGGTACCCCTACACTCAACCATACAAATACAAGCGTTTCACGCACGATCCAGTCGAACTCCGCAGATAGACTAGTTGTGGTATCTAGACAATTATCCTTAGGTCGCAGTTCGCTATCTTCCCACCTGGACTAGTCTTAGCTTGTCACATATGGTTTAGTCCAGAGTGAGGTGTATGATCTGTTTCTATGCTAATGCTACTCCTGAAAACAATGGAAGATAATATTAACAAAGCTAAGAGAGAAAGGGTGAAAGAAAATCTAAGCTAGCCTAAGTGTGATGAGCATCCATTCCCCAATCATCCATACACATCTTGGACCTCGTGCATGACTACCATTGGGATTACCAAGCGCAGATCCTAGGTACACTACTAGGTTACCAAGTAGTCATACTTAAATGCTCATAATTGAGTCGTACTCATTCCGCATTTAACAAGAGTTTAGGGTAAGAAGAGATTAACTAAGAAAGCAATAAATAACAATTAAGTAAATAATTAAGCTAAGTGAATGCTGCAATGATGAAGTAATCTCGATCTTTATTTTCGGTCATGTGCGTGTCCAAGTACGTCACACTCGAATAAGGATGTTGTATAATTACAATCACCACACTACGAGCATACATTGGGAGGAAAAGGGTTGAGAGAAAAACAAGAACTAAAATCAAAACTTAACTTTAAAAACTAAGAATTGAAAAAACTACTTATCGGAACTGTCTACCTCTTATTTATCGATGAAGAGACAGGTTGCGATATCGCATACACGATATCGCAGTTAACTAAATGATGATTCATCAATATTCATTAGGATGAATATATACCACACGAAACTATTGAGGGATTAGTGGATCAACGTCATGTGTTTCCTACCACCGATTATTTCTTGTGTTAGTCCTAGGTGATGAAGTGCTTTTGTGCAAAGAAGAAGACATCTTGTCTTGTTCAGTGTGCAATGTACTATTATCTTTTCTCCTAGTCAACCCTAAGGGTTCGTTCCAATGATGTAAATGATTTCCTAAGTTCTACTTAGTGCACAAACAACTAAGTCCCT
>MNCI01002752.1:140200-181990 GCA_015680685.1 Gnetum montanum | reverse complement strand
GCTAATTAATCTATTCTATATGCTGCAAGGTTTATCATAAAGTTCATCTTTATTACCATACACAAAGTGTGCTCAGGTACACAATGCTCGAATAAAGATTTGTTCACTCTATGACTCCTACTGCAGGCACGCAGAAATAATTCTAACTCTAGTGGGAAAAAATGGCAAGAGTTTGGCTAAGGGTCTAACTTCTAATGTGGAAACCAAGGGCGTCGTCTCTTATTTATAGGCAAGGAGATGGGCCATGATATTGAGTATCCAACATCGCATGGTTGATCCGATATCGCAAACGCAATATCGCGGTTCATCAGGAGGCCACCACCATATCAACCCTACCCTTCCTATCAGATGAAATCGTACAGATATTATGTTCAACATCCTATTTCTCCAACTAGTTCTATGCCCTCTACTTCAAATTGCCACTATCACTCTTCCAAGTACCATGAACCCATGACATCTCTTGAAGGATCACCACCTTGCACTTCTTACCATCCATCCTATCCTCAATATCCTCATACTCCACCTCCTCATGTGCCACTGCCAATAACATAGGAAGGTTCAATACTGCAACTACATCAATCGAATGCCACTTGTGCTACAAATATGCATAGACATACTAATACCAATAGGTTTCCACCACAAACTTAAAAATGTCATTTCTTTAGGAAAGGCCCTAAGCAAAAGCGTAACACTCATGGACCTACCACATCATCTAAACCAACACAAGGCCAATCTGATGCAACAACCTTCCTCACAAAAATGATGTCTCCTAATGATACGCAAAATCCAACACCCATTACCACTTCAACACAAGACATAAAATAAATGATAAACCTATCATTGTGGATAAATAGAAGAATCCATGCATCAGCAATAATAATAAAGGGTGCAATTGTGGGCTAGAAGTTTGAAATACTAACACAACCTTGATACCAACCCACCATAAAGTTCAGGAGTAAGTGTGTGAACAAAAGCCAGTCTATGCTATAGCCACTAAACCAAAAGACACCCATTGGCTTCAAAATAAGAATATAAAATTGTTTCAAAGATGCATGAAAGTAATTGATTTTCTTATTAGTTCTAGAATTTTTTGATTCTTTATATGTTTTTCATTTCTTAATATTTTTCTTTCCTTTATATTTTTCTCTTTTATTGAGTCATTCTCTTTATGTTTTATGAATGTATTTCATGTTTTTATTAATAAAATACCCAAGTCATGATGTAGAAGTCAATGCTATGTGTTGGGTTTTTGTTCTATGTTATCAAGCTAATTGAGTAAGTAATTGTGTAAAGTAGTGAGACCACCTCATCCATCCCTCTAGTTCTTTGAATAAAAGGTCTTTATCATGGAAACAATTTGGTTCTTCTTTTTTGAAACTAAAGTTAATCAATGATCATTGTATCGTAAAGGAAGAAGAAACGACCAAGTGGGAATGGTAAGGGTATGACCTCAAGGGGACTTGTTGGGTTCTCTTCTTGACTTCCTTCATGTGGTTTATGACTCCTCTTGGAACGTATCATCACTCCTCCGTTGACCAATAAAAAAGAAGCTCTATCTTTGCATGGTGTGGTTCCCATAAAAAAAAAAGAAAACAAAAGAAAACAAAGAGAGAGAGAGAGAGAGAGAGAGAGAACAATAATTAAAATTCAAAGCACATGCCTTAGACACAATAATGGGCTACAAGAATTACCTGAAGGCACCCCTCTAACTAAGGCCCTTCCTCACTTCCTACTTCTCTTTTCCTCTCTTTCTGAGATGATGATTGTTCTTTGAGGTGGTTGTGGACTCATGGTGGTTGGCACGATGGAACACATCACTGCAAGGTCACTGTTCATGGTATGGACTTGGTCTAAACTTAGATGGATAGGTATGCTGATCATTTTAATCACATTTTTCACAAGAACCTATTGTTGACATGCTCAAGTACCTTAAATCATGATCTCTATAATCCCTTCTCATCCCATTATTCACCTCATTGGTACATACGATTATGAGCCTTTTAGTTTTGTGTAGTATAGTGTAACACCCTAACCACGGCAGTTGTGTGTTGTTTAAAACAAAGGCATGGTATACATTTAACTTCTTGGGTGTCCATGGACATCTATAGAAGTGGTTATGCAAGGGTATTATGGAAAGAGCCTACTTTGGGAAGGACCCACTTGCATAACTTTATTGATCATGGCTTTGAACTAACCTTTACATCTTGTAGAACATCAATGCTAGTTTCTCTGAATTTATGCATGATTTTGGGTCTACTTCTCATTAGTTTCATTAATTTTTCCTACTTTTCTATTTCCATATCCATTAATATTCTTAGTCATCTTCTAAATTAGACCTTTGGTTTCAATTGTTCAAAAACTTATGTGCTTCTAGAGTTACACTTATTAGTTATGAGGGCTAGGGATGTCCTTTTTGAAATTTTTCTAACATCCTGTTTTTGAATGTCATGGTAACTAATATAATTGATCAAAATAATGAACAACTTGATGATTTTAGTTACCTCATAGCCTTGGGCATAGTACATCATCATTACCTTGTGCTTAAATGTAAACAAAAGGATCCGAAAAGGGTTGATTATTAAGGAAATAATTTTTACCAAAACTAATGTTGATCCTTTGATAACTATAGGTGATGCTAAAAGAAACACTTAAAGAAGGTCTTTTTGCAGGAACAAAAAAGAAGCCAAGAGGGGAACAACAAAGGATATGCCCATGGACAAATTGTAGCACATACAAGATAGCTGCTCAAACTTTACATGTTTGCTAGATCCATGGGACGATGAGAAGAACTTTTAGTCCATCCTTCAAGAATGTTCTACATAAATAGAGAAGCATCGACATAATAATCAAGGTTAAAAGTTTTCCACAGCTAGTGGCAACAAGAAGAATCATCTTTAGCGGATTTCTAAAGACCTCTACATATTTTGTAATCTTCAATGTCTATCTAGTCTTTTTGTCACTCTGTCATTTTGTATGCATCCACTCAAATAAAGTTTTGTAATGTGCACTCAAAGTCAATTAGTAGTTTGCATGTCAGTCAATAATCCCATACCTTCCCAATATTATGTAAGGGACTTGTTCCTCCTATTGTTCACTTGAGGATGAGTTTTCATTCAGTCATGGGAGTATGATGAACTATGTTTTGCCTAACTCCAATAATGGATAACCGATGTTGGGGCCCAAAAGCAATGTCAAATATCTGATATCATGGCATGTGTGTTAGCCTATAAATATAGTGCTTGGGTGCATGGATTGGGTATTAGTTTTCAATAGAGTAACGAAGTTCTTGTAGTTTAGCCATTCAAGAGTTAGAATATTTCTAAGTGCCTGCAGTAGGAGTTTGAGTGTGTACGGGTCTTTGTTTGAGCACCAATGTACCTAAGCACAGTCGTGTAACAGAAATAAAGACAAGCCCTTTTGATAATCCTTGCAGCACTGAGAATATATTAATGTTTCCTTTAATGCATTTAATATTTATGCACTTTACCTTAATGCACTTTAATTAAGAAATTAATTTCTAGTTGTTAATGAACACAAGCACAACCACTTTGAGCATACATGTAGTGCTTGGTAACCCAAAAACTCTTAACGTTTGGTAACCCAACAGTGCTATATGTTCAGGATGTGTTTGGAGAGTGGGAAAGATAACTTGTGTTAGGCTAGTTAGGCTAGCTAGGCAGTAGATTAATTAGATATTAAATTACTCCACCTTTCATCATTGTTCTAAACAGTTAAACTTATAAAATATAAAATAATAAAAATCATATGCCTCACTTTGGACTAAACCATATGTGACAAAGCTATCACTAGTCCAAGTGGGAAGACAATGAACTGCGATCAAGGCATAATGATTTAAATGCACAACTAGCCCCACCCACAGAATTCGACCAAATTGTGCATGAATGCTTGTGATTCGTATGGTTGGACGTAAGGGAACCTCATCACTCATCACATGGTACATCCAATAATGTGTTACTTAGTAATCCTAATAGTAGTTACATGAAGGTATGAGTAGAAAGTCAAGACCGGATGCTCATTGCATAGGCTAGATTAAATTTGTTTATTGGCACTTAGATTTAGAAGCTACTACATTTACTTCATGTTAGCTAGGAGCACTATGGCCAATACAACATCATCTATCATATACCTCATCGTGAGTTAAACCATCCGCATCATCTTTACTAACTCACATGGGAAGACAACGATCATGAACTTTAACCAATTACTCACATAATCACATTACCTTATGTACGGAATTCAACTAGGATTATGCATGAACACTTGTATCTCATATGATTAAGTGTTGGATACTCCACCGCTCATCATTGGCGCCATTGTTGAGAATGGTGCTAGTTATCTAGATTAGTAATATTATACACAATCGCTATAAACGTATTAACGATCTATCTTTTAGAAAATATTAATACTTTAAGTCACACACGTTATCAGGTAAAACCATGTCTTCTTCACATAGGACCAAGACTACATCACATAATGAAAACACTCATAGGAGAAATGATAGGATCTATACTGAAGAGAATTGAAGTGAACAACCTCATTTAGGCCCTTACTACACTCAAAAACTAAATAATTTGTCTAAATATTTTGCAAGGTATTCAATTTCATAATTATATGTAATATAAGAAGATTGAAATACTACTCAAACTTCTCTAAGAAACTATTCTTGAAATAATGGAATCCTTAAGCAGTGAGCTATAGTTGTCAAAATAATCAAAGATAACATTATCATCCATTATAAACTAAATTTGTATTTTTTTAATCAATTTCAGTATTGTTAAGGTATTAATATATATATAAAGGATATAATAATATAATACTAGGAATAAATCATTTGATAAATATTTATTAATCATAGGCTTCACCATTTTTATAGCTTGATTAGCATGCAAAGTTAATTGGGCGTTAAATGAGAAAAAAAAACGTTTATGCCTTAGGATAAACAAAACTAGCTTATTGTATTCTATTTGATTAACTAGTTAGATGATAATTCATCACATCAATACTCAACCAATCCCATGAGATATTTATGCACATTATAACATACACAAAATAATTAGGGAAAAATCACCATGATTATCAAAAGTTATAACCATTGAAAAATAATAAAACAATGTATATATTCAATATATATACACACACATACATGGCACTCACAAGTCCAGAATCAATTTTTGTCATTCAAAGTATTTACACAGAACTTTATTAGAATTGTAGCCGAGGGCAAAGTCCAAGGACTCTTGGTTAAAGATATTTTGCCCATTCATTTCAAGGTACCACTACATATGCTCTCACTAGTTGTGATGTTTCCAATGGCAAATGGGTTAGTAATGCATAAAAGCCTACCCTTGAGAGATCAGTCAATTTTATGGACATTACTGATGCCATCAACAAAATTGTTGACTTTATGCCCAAATTTTAAAAAATTTAGTTACACTTAAAGATAAGCTCTTTTCTTTGTTTTTTCATCCTTATTTCTAGTGAAATTTTGAGCTAGAATAAAGATTTTGTTTTTAACAAAAAACTTTTTGATATCTACCACACCTAAAGCAAAAGAATTATAAACCAAAGCTGAAAAAGACTCATTCTTGGAAATATCAAATTTTTTCCAAAATAATTATTCAAGTCCTTACGCTCAAGCAATTTCATTTTTTTAGGAACTTAGACAAAATTCATCGCTAGGAAAAAAAACATCGACAATAACTCAAAGCTCATTATGGTCAACATGGAATATGCCTTATCTAAAATTGAACATAGAACATATTTCCATTTAGAAAATCAACCTAAAATGTCTTTATCTATTCTGTTTTCAATGAAATTGGATTCTATAGATGATTAAAATTGATTGTAATGTTTTTTGAACTTTTTCAGTTTAATAGTACCAAACCTCTCCTTTCTTAGAAAGGCTTGGGGTTGTTTTCTTCAAAAAAAAAAAAAGATATATGGAAATTTTCTAAATTGACTATTTGGAATCTTGAAGATCAAACGTGAGAGATGTGTCATGAGAAAAGACACATGAAAACAAGAAATAGTGAACACACACTGAAGTGGCAATCCATGGCTACCAGCAACAAGTGAAACACTTTGAAGAATGAATGTGAATCAAGTCTATTCAATAGCAATAAAACATCAACCAATAGGATGGCAACATCATCCATGCAAAATCCAAGTGATGGAAACCAAAACAATGAGAAAAGGGAAGGTGCAGTCTATCCATGTGAAGAATGGAAGACAAACCAACTTGCAGTGAAGGATAGAAACCCTGTTATGAGAAAGATAAACGGATTGACCATATATCCCTTTGCTCTATACAAAACCATCATGAATAATGGCAAGCTCTTAACTTGGAAAGTTGAGTGAGAGAAGACAAATTTCCAAACAGATAAACAACCAAGCTAGAATGACAACACACAACATAAACCCAAAACACCACAAAGAGTAGGAATGCAAGCTGCACATAGAATGCAGTAACATAACAAAGCCCATGAGAAGAGAAGAATTTGTCACAAATTCAGTTCCAACCAATCGGAACGTCTATGATTGATACTTATAAAGGATGAAATCACACTGTAAACCTATAGAAATGTAATTAACAATTTTGATAATGATAATATCATAATCCTTGTAATGAATTTGACCTACGCTTATTGCTTTCTAGAAAAATACAAGATCCAAACTTTGCAAGTAAAAATACCTCAAATGTATGATAAATAACATTTTACTACCCTCAACTATCACTCCTGTAACAGTACACTCTTTAGTCCACGAAACTCTTTTTGCTGCTGTCATAAATTACGAAGCAAAAATTAAGGGGAAGGAACAGATGCAGGTACTTTCAATCTAACTCCAGCAAAATTGTCTATATGGATCTGCTCTGTTATTTGTCCAACGAGATCATGCGTCATTGGTCTCAAGAACTTTTCCAAAGCAAGTATTACGAAACAATATCCAGAAGTGCTCATCATTGGATTAAAAATTTTAACCATCTAAATCATCTTCTGCGGGGACCTGCTTGAGCTATGCGTTGTTGGCCTTGTGCAGAAGCTTGGCCTGCCGCTTGTTCCTCTGGCATATTCATTGCTTGAGCCATGGCATTCATCACAATCAAGCCCAGTGGAATAAGGTACATCCACTGCAGGAAAGACAAAAAAATATATAATTAAAATACTAGTAACAGTGTAGCCAGCACACGAAAACATGAGGATTTTGTTTTTAAAGAGAAAAAAACAGCAAGAATTAACTTACATATTTTGCCCAAAAAGACTTTTCTGGAGGTTTATTTAATTCATCAATTGCCTCTTCATTTGGATTACCAAGAAAACTTTCAGTCAACATAGATAACCTGCCGGCCAGCAGACTAGATTCAAAACTTTACATGACAAAGAGTAACAACATCATAGAGGCCAAATGCCCCAAAAAAGTAATTAGTTATGAATTTAAATTTAAAACCAAAAGTACCTTGGTGCTTGTTCACTGCTCTTTAGTACTGCGTGTGATTTGAAGGACCATCTTTTTGGCTGATGTTCAAAATAAATAAAGAAAATACATGTTGTACTTCAAATCTCAGTTCATTACTATAATATCTTTTTAATCGTTCAAAAAAACAACTGTCCAGAAAATGAAAGACAGAAAACTAATGCCCTTTAACTAATAAAGGTTTTATGTGAAAAGCAATTCAATAAATACGTAGTAGACTTTGAATCACCCAGAAATCATTGTCTAGCGAGCTTTGATTTGTCAGGAATCACGATACCATTAGAAACGCAGAGCAAACTTATATGATACGGCATATCATAAGACACAAGCATTTTAAAAGAAAATTTGAGACATCTTCAACAGCAACCATATCAATTTTAAAATGAAGAAATAAGATAAGATTAACATAAAATATGAAACTGAAACTTTTATTACATATGTATAGACCCAAAGAGATGTTGGACAATTCGTTTGTACAAAATACATCTATGTTGATATTTTCAGGGTACATCAAAAGTGTACAAAAATCATGTATCTTGAACACATCTTCAAGACATTGCCCAAATACCAGTCGTGTTATATTAAATAATTCATAGAGTTCTGCTTAAATATGTTGTTTACATCTAATTAGACTGCAAGTGTTTTACCTAAGATTCCATTAGTCATGTTATAAAATATAGTTTTTGTTAGACTGCAGATGTTTTATGCAATCCTGTTACCAAGCGTAGCAATCAATATCTAATTATACAAAATTGCATGACTGATACACATCTCAAAATTTGGCACTTACATGTTTTAGAGGACGTGGATAAGGGCATTCACCAGATGATGCATAGGTCACAGCTAAGATATTTACTCCTTCCTACAAAATAATAAGTAAACATTTGCTATAAAACGGATTTTTACTAGATACATGCATATAAACAAGAAATCAGCGTCTATGAAACGGAAGAAATGGTAAATTTTAATAAAATTCTAAATCCAGCAAGTCCTTCACATTTACCCCAAAGACCAAAAAAATAATTAAAAAAAATTCATTTCACAAGTGGCCCACGTGCATTCATTAACATATTCCATCAATATAATACGTTTTTGTATATATAAAGTAACTGCATAGAAGCATACCGATGTTTCACAGTACAATTAGTTTTGTCTTTGTGTATGCATATATTTGCATTAAGGGGTTGAGACTACGCTGCACACGGCATCCATGCTTCCAAAGGCATATACTAGATGATCCATGTATGTAGGACATGCACAAAATGTTCATATTAAGAGAATCCATCAAACACATTAACCTTTATTCCTAAACAACTGTATTGCCAATTTAACAACCAATAACATTCTATGCTTTAAGAATTCCCACCACGAAATTGATCACCTACCTAATCCTACAAGGTATTGTTGTTGCATACTTGCATCTTTCAGTTTTCTTATAATAATTTGCCACAAGTGTGCTCCAATAAAAGTCTATGTGACTATTATAACAATTGATCTATTCGCCTGATCTGACATGTAGGTACTATGTCCATTTGATCTATTTCAATGTATACTGCATGTTTATATTTTAAATTGATTTTTTAAAGAAAAAACCTTTGCATAGCATCTTATTCTGCATAATTCCAGTGGTTACAGATGCAGAATACCACTTTTACAACACATTTACAATGGTTATTTCCAATTTTGTTCATGTAAATCACCTTCACCATAGTAACATCCTAGAAACCGAAGATTGATTCACCCTACCATTTCCATTAATGACCATAAAGTAAGTAAATCAAAACAAGTTGTCTGTCAATCCCAACATTATTCTGAATTTCAATATTCTTCTAGCAAACAGACAATTTTGTATAAATTTAAGAATGCACATGAAATAATCATAATATCCATCATTTTTATTGTCCATATTCAACATTAAATATTTTTATCCAGACACATTTACATTGTGCCTCATCACAGTAAAAGGATCTAAAGAAGGGACAGAAACCCAATATGCAGGGATTTTGGCAAATTCTTACCATATGAATAATAAAGCGTTCTTCTAGGTCACTCTTTACCAAACATCTCTGTATCAAAAGTTAACACAGTAAAATGAGTTACAGTACAAAATCATGTTACCTCATTGTCATAAAATAAAATAACTACCAGATTAAGCCAGTACAGTTTCCAGTAAAGCAACTAGAAATGCGTACTGAGAATTCTAATAAAAATGACATAAAATATGAAAATAAAAAAATAAAAATCTATACCGAGGCTTAAATTCCATTGAAATGCATATGCTGCTAACAAACTCGGATTAATTTGAAAGAAATCAAACCCTACCCAATGTACAATATACATATTTTTAGGGTATATCCTAGAGCAATATATTGTTTTGTGAATGACAATATCTTATATCCTATATCAAATATGTTCGGTACTATATATAAACGCAATTCACATAAAATTTTGAGGATTTGATACTCATGCAAGTCAAGGGAATTCCAAGCTTAGGAAATGATCAGACATTACCAACAGGGATGGGCTTCAAGGAAATCTTCTTAGTGGAACAACTTAAGGCTGCTGCGTCAGAAAACTGTCGTTTGGCATCCAATAACTGGGATCTATGACATACTGGAAATATTAATTGATGGCACAGCTTTAAAAATTGGCTCACGATCATGAGAATCACCTAGGTTTTTATCCCATGATTAACATATTCCACTTTTTCTGTTCTATTATGGATCAATTTTGTGTAAAAAAAATTCCAGTTCTGCAGCCAGCCATTTTTAATTAAACAGTACAAGGCAAAAAAAAAAAATCATAGTTATTGAGTAGTACACAGTCTCTCATATCGTTGCAATCATAACTTCTTATACATAAATGGCTCTTGGATAACAACCAGCCTCTTGTAGGATATAGAATTATTACATGCATCTTTATAATAATGTGAGTAAAATCATAATTTCATTATGAAAACGAAAAATGAAATGTTTTGTAACAAAGAAACCAGTCAAGTTTTTCAGAACTAAGATTCAAAGTAACTGTAGAAACTTTCAGATGTCCTTGCAAGATTTTGCTTACAGCTTTAATCGATGAGAAAACATAATCCTTCCCTGGATAGAGGACATTTGACGGTAGCCTGATTCTGTAAAAATCATCCTCTTTTAGAAGTTCCTGCAAATTTCAAGAACATTCAAAAGATGGCTCTAGGGCAGAACCAAATAAGAAAGAGAAACAGCTAACTATATTAGAATCAGATCGACTCACTGCAAATGCTTCTTGTTCATTTTCAATTAGAGGATTTCTTGTGAGCCGGAGCTTCGTCAGAGTCTGAATGAGAACCAAAATAAAACATCACCATGTATCAAAACACACCATAGCTGTGACAGAGTATGCATACTACTCTGCCTCTCTACCCATCAACAACACCTAATATTAATCAATTTTTGTACAAATAGCAGTGAAGCTATTAACACACATAGCAATTCATTAACACAAGCAGTCTAGTTTTGCTGTAAGAAACTTAGAAAGCATTTTATATTAGAAACCTTGCATTATATAAAACTGAAATCCGCAGCTAGCACGAAAAGTTATCTCTAAATAATATAACAATTAAAACCTCGATGTCAACTTTAGGTTCGAAACTACTACGCATTGACTAAAACTGAAATACGTAACGCATCCATCCCACGTTTGAATAAACATTAGACTCTCCTAATCTAAGCTTCAAAGTATATCTTTCCTTGTTTTCCAGGGAGTTTTAAAACTTGACAAATAAAATTGAAAAACAGAGGTAAACTCGACACTGTTTCAAACAAATTAATAAATCGAATTCAAAATCCTTCTGCGAACAAGGCTTTGAAACGCAGAGAACCACACCTGACCGCCGTGAGGAAATGTCTTGAGGCGAGCCGTGAAAAGGCCGGCGGGACTGAACGGTGACTCTGACATGGAGTGTTCCAGAGTGATATTAACCTTCGAATCAGAGAGGCCGTCCGCCGTGATAGTTGGCCTTTTAAGAACCGGTGACGGCGTTGGTCTTGACCTGATGAAGTCGGACTCTGAACCTGAATCCGTGGATCCGTCGGTCCCGACGAATCCCCATTCGTCGTCATCGGCAAGCTCGTCCGATTGGAACGCAGCACAATTGAAAACTAAACAACAGCAGATGATTGCAACTGCTAACACCTCTTTGGATCTTGACTGCTTTCGATTATCTGAATTCATCCTCTTTCTTGCTTTCGGCACAGGCACAAGTTCGCGGTCTTGTGAACTTCCGTGGCTGTCGAAAAACAGGGTAAAGCATCAGTTTGATGCACCAGATTCAACTCTGCAACGTCGAGCTGGTATTCGCCTCTTATTTACTTTTCTAAGCTTTGTTATGCCTTTTATCTTTTTATGTCTTGTTTAAATTGTTTTGTATATCTATAGTCTGTTCCATAAATGGAAGCAGAAAGTCATGATAAGGGGAGGAAAAAGACGACAAATTTGTCTCATGACTCGATGGTTAGTACCTGTCTGATGGGCTTGTTTCCAGGGTATTCCCTGGAAAATTAACAAAGCTTCCACCTTGTGGTATTTTTTTTAAGTAGAATTTTTTTAAAAAAAATAAGGATTGCCGCTACTTTTTATCGCCATAGGGAAAAAAAGGCACTTAGTGTAAGCAAGGTCTCAGGGTTAGGAGTCCCTTATGGAGTTCCTTTAATTGCACTTTTGGTGTATGGAAAACCTTTTTAACTTAGTGAAACCTAAGGAATAATTGAACTCCACCTTATTTCCCTCTTCATCTATGTCTTTCTTTTTTTATTTGGAAAACTACATGTGAGCTTGATTCTATGACCATTCCAATAAATAGGCAATCTAGACTAAAAGTTTTGGTGCAAATCTACCTCAAACCTTGTATCATACCATGAAAGGTACAAAGATGAGGCACCCACTAGAGATACATCATCATTACCCACTGACTATGTCCTTAGTATTGTTTATTTATGCTTGTCCTTGTTGGAATTGGTAAATGTTCATCGAGATGCAACTATAGCTTATGCAGTATCCTTGTGATGCTTGTTCTCTTTTTAGTATAAAATTCCTTACAACTAAATTGAATAAAGTAAATCAATTCATTATTCCAATCATTCTTTAATAAATCTAAAGAAACATTTTTAGCATTAACACAAGTTACCGCTTGTAAGGAAAAAGGAAAATATGCCATGGATCATTGCCTTGACAAGGATTCATAGGCAAGAGGTTACCGGTTGAAATCACACTTGGGCCATTATTATATCCCTTTATAATTTCTCTAATATATTGTCTAACCATATTTTGTTAGGACAAGGCTATGATGATGATGATTATGAATTTATTCTAATATATTATGTTGGCTATAGGTCTTGAGGTGTACTTATATTTAAATTATTTTAAGTTCTAACACCTTTTTACTATGGATCATTGGATATATATTCTTAATATATAGCCAAGTTAATTAACGTTAAGTTAGATTTGATTTTTGACTAATAAGATTCTTGGCAAGGATCTTGTTATACTATATGTAATAATCAAGATTTTTTAAGTTAGTTAAAGTTTCAAAAGAAGATAAGGATGTGTAGAACCATAGTGGTCAATTAGATTCAATTGCTAAAAGCCCTTTGTAAAGGTATACTATTAAGTTAGGATGCTTGGAAAATAATTGAAATTTTATTATATTTGTAGATGCTTGGGATCTATTTGATAGTAAAAATGTACATTTGGAACAAATTAATGAAATTTGTAACTATAATATCCCACTTATGTCTAATTTGTTTAAATGCAAAACATTGTAGGAGAATATGGTGTTCATCTTCAATGTCATTTTATTCACTCTTCATAGGGAATTTGAGCACTATATCTATTTTAAATCTCAAATGATGAGATCTTATTTATGCTCTACTAATTAATTAGGTAGTGCAAATGGTTAGGAATATCAATAGTTAAATGGTTTACCTTTGAATTAAGACCTTCCCAAGAACTATTCAAATAGAAATGTTTCTTTTATTTTGTATTTTCCAAGAGAATTGAAACACTATTTATGTCACTAGTTTATAGGATTAAAATAAAGAATGTGATCTTAAATATTCCATTTATTGAGCCATAAAACTCTTTTATAAAACCATCCTAAAATGGATTACAAACATAACTTTTTTTGAAGTCTTTATCCAATGGAAATTCAAAGAGATTATAAGAGTAGCATATAAATTGTCATGTGTTCATCTTTGTTTAAGAGATCTTACTATCATCTAACCATGATTCCTCTGTCTTCTTGTAGCTACTCTCTATATTTCAATGAGCAACTAGTATTAGAACAATTCCCATTTCTTTAATGCCTTTTCTTACATTTTTGGTGTCTGGAGGTCCTAAGGGGTATGTTCTTTGGATTTAGCTTCAATTGGAGATCAATATCATGTGTTTTGAGGCTCAAATTAGAAACTATAACTAAGGTGTAGCTTGCAATTGAACATAGTCTCATATTGCAACTAGGTTGCAACTTGTAGTGAGTCAAAATTGCATTTTCTAAAAGAATTTCAATAGCGTAGTGAACTATGATGATAAGGTAACTCATATGAGGTCATAGTCTACCAAGAAGATAGTTAGGGACTGTCACTCACAATCATCTACACTGATAAAGAGGTTTGCTCTTAGATTTTTATTGAAGGTCAAATTACTAGGCACTATAGACCATAGTTGCTCACACTAAGAATAACTTCACCTCAAATATTTTAGCTTCAAGAAATTAGAAGAGGGTGTGATCCACATAAGGTCATAGTCACTTAGAAACTACAAGGAGGTGAAACTTGTAGTCCCTTATAGTTGGTTATCTAAAACTTTTTTAAAAACGTTTAAATAGCAAAATCAACAAGCCTTCGAAGAAAAAGTTGTAAAAGATATAAGTGAAGGAGAATTAAGGGTCTTTTGGCAATTTTTCATGTTTTTTGGAGCAAGGAGAAGGCTCTAGAACAAATGTATGTAAGTGCATTGAGTATTGTGAACTCTTTGACATTGTGATTCTCATCCATTGAGTGAGATGAGGGTTGTGATGGATGCTAGGTCTCATACCTTTCATCCACTATGGAGTGTTGTGAGGTTTGGTGTACTTGGAAGGTTCAATGCTTTAATAAATCCTTGGATTATATGTTCATGAGTTCAATTACTCTTGTATTTTGATATAATTTTTAGTTTCATGCATTAATAAAGAGGTTTTTAGTGGTGGTTTCCTTTCTACCTCATTATACATAAATTGGAAACTGTTTATAGGTGTTTTGAAGATGGTTTTTGGGTTTAATTATTCAAGAATGGTTTTATTTCTCAAGAACCATATTAATAGCCTATAACTCACAATCATCGTCATGACCTTCTTGTAACTCAAGGCCTTCACTGTAACCTAGTTCTTTTGCTTACAATCAATCAAGTTGAAGATACTACAACTCATAGTTTTACCAATGTTTGTACTAGCATCTATTTCTAATTCTCCATGACTAGCAACCATTTTGCAATATTCATTACAACCCATATTTTAACTTATTGTATCCATCAGGATCACCATTGTACCTCATGATACCCTCGTGATTTCATAAATATGATGAAGGTTTGACTTGTAATTAGCATTTTTGTTGCACTCCAAACTCCTACTTGGTGATTGAAACACCCAAGACCCAAATTACCATTACTATGTACTCTAACCAAATCACATTTTTAAATGGATTTTTAGCATTAGCATAATTCATCATTTATGAGGTAGAAGGAAAAGATGTTATGGATTATTGTAGATACAAAAAGGGATATTACGCAAAGGTTCAATGCTCATCCCATCAAGTAGGATCCTAAAAACATTGCTAGATGAATGTACACTTGTAGATGAGCGAAAGCCTAACCTTTTGTTCAAGTGGCTATACACAAGCTTAAACTCAAGTCTTACAACTTGAGAAAGAAGGGTGTCAAAACTTGAAAGAATGACTATAAGTATACACTAAGACATATAGCTAACATGATACTTTATAAAAGTATAGATAAATAGAATAAAGCCTCAAGTGTGATTTAAATTAGTAATGTCTTGTCTAACAAAATGATAAGCTAACCACTTGAGCCACCTATCACTGGCACAACTTGAGAAACAAGCATTTTATCATCATTGCAAATGATGATCCCTATGGATCATTGTAAGACATATATTCTTAATATATAGCTAGGCTACTAACATTGAGTTAGATTTAATTTTTGACAAGATTTGATTTTTGACAAAGGAAATTCTTGACAAGGATTGACATGTAATCACCAAGAGCTTTGAAGTCAATTAAAACATTAAAAGGGCAAGGATATTGATGAGTAGTGGAGAATCCAACACCCAACCATACGAGATATGAGTGTTTGCATGTAACCTAGTTGAATTCTATAGACAAGGTAATGTGATTATACTAGTAATTGGTTTTAGTTCATGATCATTATCTTCCCATGTGAACTAGTAAAATCAATGTATATGGTTTAACTCACAGTGAGGTGTATGATAACTGATGTTGCTTTGGCCATTTAACTCCTAGTAAACATAAGGTAAATGAAAGTGGTTTTAAGTCTAAGTAAAAAACAAATAAATCTAGTCTAACCTAGGTAATGGACATTCGTTCTTGACTTTTCGCACACGTCTTGGACTTATGTAATCATTACTGGGATTACCAAGTATCTCGCTACTAGGCAAACCAAGCGATAATACTACTAGGTTATTAAATGATCACACTTTATGCTCAAAATCAATTGTATCCATTCCACTTAACAATAGTAAAAGTTAAGTTCATGGGAAAGTAAATAGTAACTAAGAAAACAATAATCAATAGACTAAGTGAAAATAGTAAACATTATTCAAGGGAAACAATAAAAACTAAGTGGATGTTGCAATGGTGAAAAGTAATCTCGATCTTTATTGCCATTCAAACTTGTATCCAAGTACAAGATGCTTGAATAAAGACTTCATACAATCACTTAACACCACACTACAGGCATACACTGCTAAGTGCTAAGTACTAAAATCAAGAAAACAAATTGATAGAGTTTTGCTAAGGTGGAATGAATTTGTTGTTGGACCTTGTGCCTAAGTATCATATTTATAGGCCTGTACTTGTCCATGATATCAAATATCTAACATCATAGCTTGTGCCTCGATATGAGGGATCTGATATCATGGCTCCAATATTGGATGCTCGATATTATAGTCATGTGAAAACTTGACTTATCATACCCCTATGACTAACGGAAAACTTGTCCTCGAGTTAAAAAAAAATGAGGATGGAGTTCTTTACAAATTTGGGAGGTGGATTTACATGACACTGACCACTATGTACATGACTCTTAATTGCTATAGTGGTGTTTTCAAAATGACACAAGATATGAAATAACAAATCAACAAAAAAGAAAATTTGGTGAAGCTTGATGTAGCCTTATGTAGTTCCAGCTGGCGGTGGCTCCTCCATCAGTTACTTCCCCTTGTCATCAGGCTTCTAAAATCTATATTGATTTAAGAGTGCCTAAAGCTTCTCCTTATTCATTCTTAGGTCATGTACCATCCATGCTTGTTGTGCAATGTGTGATGGAGTGAGTACATTCCATGGGCATGGTAGTTGCAAAAACATCTGATTTTCTTTGATGTACTAGGCTACAAACTGCCTTCTTTCTTCAAAAGCTTTGGCCTTTTCATGTAGTTCATGATAATGAGTCAATCTTCTAGCCAAGTTTACTACTACATCTTTTTGCTCTTGGTAGCCAGCCTTCAATGCATTCAATTTAGAGTCTACCACTTGGAGTTCCTATAAAGTATCTTTACAATCTGCAAACTCTTTTTCATACAGAGCATATGTGGCTACTACTTGCTATTCTAATTCATTCTTAGGCTTACCTGCTATCAACATGACTAAGTTATCATAACAGAGGTTAGCTAACCCCATGTATTCTTTTAGATCCTTAATCTGTAGGTCTTTTTTTTTCACTTCCACTTGGTGGACAAGGGCATAACTATCCAAAATGGGTTGCCCATTAGGATTTTGTGCTAAAATGGTGTTGATTCTAGCTTTGGCCATCTAAATCTCTTTCTAGTTAATTTACTTGTACATGCCCACCTAATCACGGAAGTGTTCTTTGAGCCTTTCATGTTTCTTTGCCTTATTTTACCACGTGCTTATTTCAATGGCTAACTTTTGTCAGATGGAGTGTACCTCCTCCATTGAGAGGCTTGGATTTTCTCATATGAGGTAGATCATGTCTTGGTTGATCCTTACCAATTGTTCCCTTAATTGGTGGATGCTCTCCTCTAAAATGTTTTTCTACTTTTCCATAACAAGTTTATTTTTCCCATAGACAGTGGTCAACCTCATGTTATCAATAACAAGTTTATTTTTCCCATAGATAGTGGTAAGTGCCTTGACATATGCGTATGTTTATGCTTCCACTATGGAGGCATTTCATACTGCTTTCTCCTTCTCTATTGTTATCTATTTATTCTTCTTGATTAGATGGCTCATCTACTCTATCTAGGCAGGTGTAATAAATTATGTGGGATCTCTTCGTTCAACTCTCAGGGTAAGCTCTTCTTGTAATTTTAGAATTTCATTTTCTACATGCTCTACCCTTGTCTCTACCATGACCAGTTTTTCCTTAGTAGCAATGAACTCAGACTGTACTACAATGACATCACTAGGGATGTCGAAGAGTGTTGTCATGGTTTGCTTAGTCTATAGTAGTCTATCAAGCACACCCTCATGGTTAGCAAAAGTCATCAAGGTTGCAACTAACATTTGAGCATCTTTGGCTCCAATTAAATCTACTGGTGGCACAACAGGTACGTTGAAGGACTTCTTGATGTGATCAGTGATCACCTCTACTACTCTCATTGCATCTTGGTGCTACATTACTACTATTATGGCTCCTTCTTCAGTCTCAAGCACCCCTTGGAATGATGCAACGTTTCTAGAGATTTGTTATGACCATTAATCCTATCTTCCTAATTATAGTGAAATCTATCCACTTGTTGGATCTACTAAAACTATGGGCTGAATGGCACTATCGATAACTCTGTAAAGGTTGACCTCCTTCCTTGTTCCCCAGTTGATGGTTTCTACAATCTATTGTAGATGATTCATCGATGGTCTATATAATCTTGCGGCAATGGTAGTGAAACTTTCTATTGTTTCTATTTCTCATGTTGTTGCTCTTACTCTTACTCTTGTTCTTGTTCTTCATTTTGATCTTTCCTGGGTGGTGTTGGTTTGAGCAATTCAGCATATCAAGCATTTTGGCCTCTCCTGGGAACATCATTGGTGTATCCTAGCATTTCGACTTGCTTGCAAGCTTATTGATAAGGTAGGGAAATGGAAGTGTTAGCTTTCCTACCTTCCTTGCTTCGAACCACCTCTAAATTTCCATAAAATAGAGTTGTACAAGGTTGGCATTATATTTTCCCATCAGGATTGCACTTCCTCTAGTTGCATAAATGGATAGTCAGTTGAGTCCTTTTGTTGCAAATAAGTAATAGGTACTGATTTTGAAGTAGATTCTTTCTTCTAGAGCTAGCTCATTATAGCCCTTATCTTCTTTGCAATAAGCCCATTTTAGCCATAGTTTTCTAGTTTTAAGATTAGATTGGATGGAAAAATGTGCTAACCTTGCCCCTTTATTGGGTATATTCAAAGCTTCTACAATTTCCTTGATCAAGAATGAAACTAAGATTCCTCTAATGTTAACTGTGATTCCCTCTTCCTTGTTGTGCTAGAACTGCTAGGTTTCCCCAAGGAATCATTCACCACTATTAGATAAGGTAGGCCATAATGGTGATGCCTTAAGTCGTGTCTTTTTTGCTTCTAGCGTAAATTCCATAAACAAACCAAAGTTCATCTCCACAATGACTATGGTTAGTGATGAGATGTGATATGCACAAGCCGCGATATTGTGGCCGCTGCGATATCGAGTCGTCCCCTGCGATGTCGCGTACGCGATATCGCGGTCCGCCGTCAAATCTATAAATAAGAGGCGGCACTCCCCTTATTTCCCATCCTAGGCTTAAAGTAGGGAAACTCTGGCAATTTGATCACTCCAGAGATAGAATATTTTCCATGTGCCCCCAATAGGAGTCCCCAAGTGAACGGATCTTTATTTAAGCAGCTTTGTACCTGAATGCAAGTTGTGTACGGCAATACAGAGAAGCTTTATGGATAAACCTTGCAGTGCATGGAATAGGATTTTATTACATGTTATTTCCTACCTATTATTTATTACCTACATTAGTGCGGCATGAGTACAACTTGATTACGAGCATTGACGAATGTGTACAGCTAATCAAGGAATCGGCTGCTCATTGCGATTAGTCTCTCTCACCCTCAACTCCTAGAACGCGGGACTTGATTACGAGCATCTACAGATGTGTATGGCTAGTCAAGGAATCAAATGCTCATCATGTTTAGGCTAGTTAAGTGCCTCAGTACGACCACTTCGAGCACGTGCGTTACGTGTGGTGATCCCAGTAACGATTAGCGTTTGGTAGCCACAGTTGCATAGTTCAGGGTGTGTACGGTAAGTGGGAATGGATGCTGACACTAGTTAATTTAGACTTAGGACATTAGTTAGAGTTAGTTAGTTTTCTCAACCCTTCACCTCATAGCATAGGAGATAAAACCAGAAAAGACCATAAAAATCATATACCTCGGACTTACTTAACCATACACCGTGACAACAACAAGTAAGTCTAGGAAGACAACAAATGATTAACCCCAAGTGTTCCATGGGGCGTGTAGGCATTTAGTCTATAGAGTTCGACCGGATCACGCGTGCTACGCTCATTTTGTATGGTTGAGTGTAGGGGTACCTCGCCACTCATAAGTTAGGATGGATCTTTCTTGAATAGCTTGGAGGCAGTCTTATGACAACTTGAGGCATTGTTCTTGGACTAGTGATTCTTCTACCTCTCCTTGGACCGGTTGTCTTGTAGTAGAAGTATTTTGATGAATGCTAAATGATTGGGCTTCCTACTCCTTGTGTTCTAGTTCTTTTCCTCTTGTCCAGCCTCTACCTTAGCCTCTTGGTCTCTTACTTGCACCTTGCAAGGGTCCTCCTTGTGCTCCTCTCTTTTGGGCCATATGCAATTATTAAGAAATTGGGAATCATTAGAAGGCATCCTCTAATTTTTATAACTCCCTTCCTTTCTCATACTTTTAGTTAGATCAAGTTCTTAGTTATTAAGATTGCAGAGTTAGAATTTTTCTTGGTAAAAAGTTGTCCCATAAGTGTTAATTTCATTGTAACCCTTCACAATTTTTCATTTTGTCCCTATGTATGGCTCATAATGATGGTTGTAGGTCCTTAGGAGTTTTATTTAATTGTTTGGCATTAATATGATTAATTGTTCCATAAAAATTTCAACTTTCACTTCATACTTACCCTTAAAATACCTTCTGAGCATTAGAATTTTTTGAAAAATTGGCCCAAACTTTCCTCACTAGCACCCCCCAATGATTGAATAGGTTCAAAAAGCATGACAATTAGAGTGATAACGGTCAAGTTATGGCTTGGGAAAGCTAGGAGGTTAGAGCTTAGATTAGAGAAGAAATTCCAAAAAACCTCCCTTGTGCGAAAATGAAAATGATGAAAAATTTGACAAATTCCCCTTGTATTTATACTTTTTGGCAAACCTAATATTGAGAACCCAACATCAGGGATTTGATATCGATGTGGATCCAACATAGGGGACATGATATTGGAGCCCAAAAATTTTCACTTTTTATAAGGGTTTGATGGGAAAAATTGATTCTTTTGGATTTCTAGAAGGTTTTAAGGTTGCTTAGAGGGCTTGGATGATAGAGATATGCATATTTTTATCAAAATTTTATCATTAGAAGTTCATAGAGAAGGAATATCTAGCTAGCAAAGTTCATAAGATGGGTAAGAAGGGTAATGGATTCATGTAGTGAGAACAAATAGTTTAAATGTTATGGGAAGCTTTTATTGATGTTTGGTAACATTGGAAGGTTCAAGATGATGTGGAATTACTTGGCAGGTATAACATACAATAGTTATGTAAGTGGGTCCTCCCCAAAGTAGGCTCCAGCCCTTACTGCCCCTTGTATAACCATGCCTAAAAGTGTTCTCAGGCACTTAAGGAGTTGAATGTAACACATACTTGTTTAGCAAAGCACACATATTAGTACCACCAAATTGAGAAACTAATGCTATTTTACTCAAAACCACAAGTTATGACTATTCAAATAGTGAGATGAGATGGACTTAGAAGGGATTGTAGAAATTAGAACATGAGGTATCTTACAATAGGCATAATGAATTCTTGTATTTTATTAGTGGTTAAAGTAATCACTAGTCTTTCTATCCAGGATTCAAACCAAGTCCATACCCCATTCCAATGACATCACATTGTTTCATCTCTTTGAAGTGCAATCATAAGACTATCAATGTTGCAAGGAGTATTGTCACTTGGTGTATTTTCTAAGGGAGGATTTTTATTCATGGCACTTTATTTGTTTTTAAATTTGTAAGAATTCACCTACCTTTAGGCATGGATAACATGTCTTTTCAATGGGACCCCTAGAAATTTATGTTGTGCTCTTTTATTTTTTGTGTGTTAGTATTTCAAGGTAGAACTTATTTTACTCTTACTCGCATTTCTCATTAGATCTACAAGGATATAATATAGCCTTAGCAACATGATAGAAATCACAACAATAATCCAAAAGAATCCACAAATCCCCTTGATGTCACACCCTTTTCATTCCCACTTGGTTCTTCACTTGTTAGTCCAAGCATAATGATCACAAGGTTATTCTTAGTTGTATGATGAAAAATAATGCCATTATGGCCATGGTAAGAACCTCTTATTAATGGAATAGTGGATGGATGATGTGGGCTCTCTATTCAAATGATCAATCCCTTATGACTTGATAACATAGAGAAATCTTCACTTTATTGGACTACATCTTGGATTTATTTGATATGTGCCTTATTAATAATCAAAATTATTTACAAAGGGTTTGAAAAAAAAGTATGAAAGAAATAAAAAAGATAGTAAGAATTGTAAAAAGGTATAAAGAATGAAAAATGTTAAAAGAATGGAAAATTTTAAAGAATCAAAAGATATCAAACAATGTCAAAAATTTAAGAAATGAAAAGTATCAAAGAATAAGAAAACATTAAAGAATGTAAAAAGGTATATCAAAAAATTAGAAATTGAAAAGAATTGTAAAACAAAAAATAGAAAAGCACTTATTAAATCCAAAATCAAGGTATAGTGTCTCCCCCATGATTGAACTCATGGGCAAGTGTTCGGAAAATGCTTCCTAGGTCTCATGGATCATACACTCTAAGGGGTTCACTTACCATTTTTATTGATTTAACTTTTCTATTATTATCCTAAGTATTTCTGATGGTAATGGAATCTTGATCATTTTAGTTCTTATTTTCTTTTACCATTGGTGTATGATTATGGTTTAATAGTTTCATTTTTGGGTCCTTAGTTGGATTCATCTTCTTAAAATGGGAGTTAATAAGTAGATTAGATTGTTTCATGCATTTTTCAAATAATTTTTGATTCTTAGTTAGTGGCCACAGGGTGTCTTTTGGTTTTGTGACTGCTGCTCTCTCTTGTGTGCACACTTGTTCTTCACACTTGTTGTGGACTGGTGTGATGACTTTGTTAACATTCTAAAGTGTCGGTCCACAACTACACCCTTTGCTTTCAGCTGTAATGCATGAAATTTGCTACGTGTGTATGGATCCATGCTTGTCCTCCTTAGAGATCTTGATAGATAGATCCCTCATACTTAGCTTAGCATCAATTGTGCTAAGCCATGCTCTCCCCATGATAATTAGAAATTCCTTGGTAGCGTCTTTCATATCGATTATCAAAAAGTCTGCTAGATCAAACCACCCATTGACAATGGTCACTGCATCATCTATTTGTCCCAAAGGAATGATGATAGATTAATCTACAAGCTCCAACTTGATGTGGCACTTAATCAATTGTGGTAGGTTTCATGCTTGATATGTTTTGTAAGAGATTAAATTTATCCTAGAACCTGAGTCTAATAGAGCTTTGCATGGTAGATTTCTAGCTATTTGTAGATAAATCAAAGAAACTCCTGGGTCAATTCTCTTCTTAAGGAGTGGTCCTACCTTCATCCAGTCTGTAATGATTTAAGTGAGCATGATAGTTTGCGTGTTTGGATTAGATGATGATGGAAGCTTGTTGGTAGTAAGAGAATCTATGGTAGGGGAAGTTGGTCTCGATGAAGCTTTAATTCTACTAGCCTTTTCAGGACTTGTCTTAAAGAAAAAAAATTTCTTTGTTTGGCCCTTAGTGTTGCTGGTAGGATTCTCTATTTAAATGTTCACTACCCTTGTAGCTTTTCTCTATTGTGGTTGTGATCGCAATTCATCTTGCATAGCAGGTGATCATGTTGGTGGTAAGGGCTTAGAAGGGGGATTTGATGGACCAGCTACTGGCAAATGTGCATGAGAACTCTGATCCATCCTTATAGTAGGTCTATAGTATTTTGATGGATAGTAAGGAGAAGAAGTTTGAACTGATGTATTTTCTAGAGATATTGGATGCTAAACATAATATCCATAAGGGTCTAGGTTCCTGTATGAATATTGTTGCCTTGGCAGTGGCATTGCCAATGTCTGTGGTTGCTACCAGTACTGCTAATATTGCCCCTATGGTTGAGGGTAGGCTCCACTTAGGTAATAAGTTGGTTGGAAGGGTTGCTTGATATTACCTTGAGAATAAGGCAGTCCTTTTGGCATCTACTTCTTAACAAAGCTTGAATTGAGTGCATATACTCAAGATTCCTAGAAGTGGGCCATAATAGGACATCATCCCTTAGGATGTTCATAGTAACACACATTGCATCCTTCCTCTTCCTCTGAATTAGGGTAAGTGTATCCTTCAATAGTACCAACTTTTCCTTTGTGCTTATAAATTTCTCATCCATGATCTCTTTTCTTCTTTCTTTCCTTACCCATGTTAAGTGCTTGTTCAGTCTTTTCTTCCACAATCTTTAGGATTGTAGCAAATTTTTCATTCAATGAATCCGAAACTTTCTCTATCTTAGTTGCTATATCATTGATTAATTTTTTAATAGGTAGAGTCTTTTTCTGGATAACATCTTCCAAGGTTTCATCCTCTTACTTGTCACATATTTGCACATCTCTCTTTTGAATTGATGGATCTCTGTTATACTACTTGGCTGATTTCCTTCTTCTTAGCTCACCTTCCTCCTTTACCACTTGGTTGATTAGCCTTTGGATGTTATGGATGGTCATTTTTGATAACCTACCTTGGGTGTAAATCCCAAGAGTCTCTCTATTTTTTCTCCATAGACCATCCATAATGTGCCTAAGCTGTTCCCTTGGTGAAAATTTGTGGCATTAGCATTTGTGTAGTAGTGAATAGTATCTACCCATTGTTGCATCAATGGTCTCATGAGTTCCTTGCTTTCATCCCTAGATTTGTTTTCTTAAATTACATACTCGTGAATAATTTTGATATTTATCATTGAAGAGTTTGAGTAGGGTACTCTAGTGTTTGATTGATTTAGGTTTGAATGACCTATACCAAATCTCTACCTTCTTCACAAGTGTTTGAGGAAATAACTTTAATTTTTGCCAATTACTTTTGATATTTTGAAGAACACAAGCATCATGGAAAGCTTGAAGGTGATGTTGTGGATCATCATTATAGCCACCTTCAAATCTCAACATGTTATTCATGTCCAGCTATTTAATTCAGCTATCTATCACATGCGTGGCTGGTATATGGATAGCTTCCTAAATGTTTATCATTCTTCGAGTTGCTATGAGGGGTTCATCATCATGGTCAGGTTTGTATGCTCTATTGTAGCGGTGACCCCTTCTGTGCTCATACCTTTCTTGATCCTCTCTTTGATTCCTTTGTCTCTTTCATTCATATTCTTCATCTTTTGTATCAAAATATGTTGAATATTGGTCATGATGGTCATAAGGTCTTCTTTCTTCCCTATCATAGTCTTGATACTTGTATCATCTTTTGTTAGATTCTATCAACAATTGTGATGAGGTAGATGAGGTAGCAGGAGAATGATGTCAGCTTTTTCTCCTTTCATGACTCTTGTATGCTTCTTTGTAGGATTTAGTAGGAACCCTTGGCCTTGAGTCCTGCTTATACCTTGAGTCAATGGCCTTCCCCTTACATGTCTCTACTAGAGTGAAATGAAGTTGGGCTTTGAAAGGTTCCTCAAGTCTAATGATAGGTGTTTTTAAAGGCTTCTCATGATTTTGGTGAAGTTGCTCTAAAATAAATGCATTAGCATCATCAAGTTCTTTCAAGATAACAAAATTTTTAACCTGCATCCCTTTGCTATGTACATGTTTGATCTTGATGCAAGCATCTCTTCTCATTTGCTTATTTGTGGGTTCATAAAGTCTTGTCATGTGCTGAGTCACATGATACCCTTCTTGGATTTGGTCCAACTACATTTCCCTTAAGGTAGTTTGGAGCGTGTTAAGTGCTGAATGTTTTAGAGGTAGGACCATGTTACCTTGCATGTTCCTCCACCTCATTTGATTATCTTGATGAAAGATGAAAGTGAAGTTTGGATGATAAGGATCAATGTGAGCATAAGTGATTCTTGTTTGGATTAGCACCCTTATTCTTCTTCATCAATGATTCTATCATTGCTTCTTCTTGTCTCTTTGGTAGGTGGTGATATATCTTTGTTTGAGACCATGTCTGTGACATAAGAAATTGGTTAAGTGTGTGTAACTTATTTGGGGTTATTCAAAATTAAGATTTTGACTTTGGTTTTCTAATACAACGAACTTTGAAAAATTAATTACTAAGCATACATTGACTTGTCCCTGGCAACAACACCAATGATGAGTGGTGAAGTAATCTAACACCTAACCATATGAGATATGAGTGTTCACGCATAGCTCAATTCATGTTTGTTATCTTTCCACATAAGCTAGTAAAATTAATGAGTGGTGAGTAGACCCTACACCCAACCATACAAATCACTAAGCATTCATGAGTGATCTAGTCAAAAATCGTGGACTTATAACCTAGGTACACTAGTATGTAGGAAGTGAAACTAACTGTTGCAATTATTATCTTCCCAGTTACACTTATGAAATGCAAAAGTATGGTTAAGTGCAACTAAGGCATATGATTTTTCTCATTTTTATGTCTTAAGTTGCCTAAGGGTAAAGAATAATGTATAAAATAAAATAATTAAATTACTAATTTAATCTAACTAGCTACACCTAACTAATTCTAACATAAGCATTCGTTCCCACTTGTTGTACACATCTTGAACACATTTAATGCTACTGGGTTACCAAACATTAAGCATTACCGGGATTACCAAGCACCAAGCATATGTTTAAAGTGGTCGTACTTATGTGCTTAATTGATCACTATTTAATTTAGCTTAATTGATTACTTAATTACTTAAAGCATTAAAGGAAATTACATAAAACATTAAATGAATAAGTAAATAATTAATCTATTTTGAAGTGTTGCAAGGTTTATTAGAAAGCTCATCTTTATTACTGCACACATTGTTGTGCTCAAGTACAATAGTGCTCAAATAAAGATTCGTATACTCTTTGACCCCTAATGTGGGCACTTAGAAAAAATTTTTAACTTTCAAGCAAGAAAACTACAAGAGCTCTACTACAACTATGACCAAATATGCCATAAACATGGTGGGTAAGCACATATTGATAGGAAAAAATAGACACTGCATTGACAAGGCCACATTAATGCATCAAATCCCATGTTAATGTGGTCGCGTTGACCGGTTCATGTCAATGAGGTTGCATCAATGGGACTGTGTTGACAAGGCCTCATCAATGAAACCCAAGAAAACATGACTTATCATACCTCCATGATTAAATGAAAGCTCATCCTTGAGTGAATAAAAGGAGAAACAAGTTTTTTACTAAATTTTTGGAAGGAATGGGATTATTAACTAACTATTGACATTAAAAAACACAAACACAAACAAACACAAATGCCTGAGTGTATGGATTTATAATCATTACAAAATTTTGGTGTTCAGGACAATAAAATTAAACACCAAGATAAAAATAACAAATATGATTCCTATGATGATGCAAAGATGAGGAAGAAGTTCAAATGGTCTTAGGAAGTGGAGGTTCTTGAGGCTTTGAAGGACCTTCTTCTACTTCAGGTGCACATAATGGTTAAGGTAGTTGTGGTTGTTCTATGGCAACTGCAACTTTTGACAAAAGATGGAAGACATCCAATAGTGCCTTCATCTTCTCCTCCTTACTATTGGGATTGTTCAATGTCCATACTAGATCACAAATGTTGGCTAGTATGGGGACATCCCAAGGATATGGCATTGCTGACAATAGCTCCTTCACATGAATGAATCAAGTAGCAAAAAGTTTACTTTCAACATCGAACACCTTTATTGCATTCTACAACTCTTGGTTGTCACTCATTCTCTTAGCTAGGTTCTTAGCTATAGACTGTTGATTAGTGAAGTGGTACTTGAGAACATTGAGTTCTACATTTTCCACCTCAAGCTTCTGCTTGGTGTCTTTGTGATGCTTGAACTTAGCTTCATACAATAAGTATGAACTAGCCACTTGTTTCTCCAATTTAGACCACAATCATCTAGTAGTCAGCATCACCAAATTTGCATAATAGAGATAGGTAAGCTTCATGTACTCTATCATCTCCTCGATTTACAACTCCTTCATGTAGATCTCTACCTTGTTATAGTCATTGAGCCCATCAAAGATAGGCTGCTAGATATCATTTCCTTCCTTGAGTTATTGGAAGGCCATATTAACTTTTGCCTTTGCCATCTAAATATGTTTTTGATTGATTTATTTTTGTAGACCAAACTAATCTTTGCAATGATTTTTTATTCTCTAAAACTTGAGAGGATTATTTTTATGGGCGACTACCTTTATTGTAGATTTCTAGAGAAGAGCCTGAACTTCCTCCACGGAGAGATTTCTATTTTTGGTTGTCAATCTCCTTAGTTCAATATTCACTCTAGCTGGCTACTCCTACTATTGATGGATGAAATCTTGTATTTGCTACTTCTGCACATAAACATTGCACAGGTGGTGATTTTCTATGATCAAAGTGAGATTCTCCTGATGAGTTTGATCCAAGGCCTTTTGGATATTATGCATGGTGACATTGGCCAAGGACTAATCAAAGATTGTCATCTCCTTTGCATCCTCAGCCTTCTTGAGCTTATCCTGAAGCTATTGAAAAGCTTCATCATAGGTCAATGCAAGGCTGAGGAATGCAATATTAGCAAGGTGAGCTCTTACTCCAGCAACTTCTAAAATAAGGCATTGGTTTTAAGCCTAGGCTATTTTGAGTTGCCATTCCATGACAATGCATTTGCCCCTTACTTCCAATAGCTCTAACTGGGTTGTAGTAATTGTACTTAGAAGGTCAAAGATATTTGAAATCGGTTGCCTACTTTCCACTAGTTAGTCCAGAAACTCCTCATGTTGGGCTATGCTCAATCTATCATTAACTATTCCTATAGAAATATGTACATCTATGAGTGCAGAAACATTTGATACAAATGTTGCAAGTGCATTCAATGCCTTAGCAAGTCTATTAGCAATTACCTCTACTACTATCTCCTGCCCATGGTGTTGCATTACCAACATAGTTGCCCCCTTGCCCTCCTCTAGACATATCAAAAAAGTAGTGGCATCCCAGAGATTTTTGAAAATTGTTATTATTGTTCAAGAGAGACCGTTACCTAAGATTCGATTTTGTAGGTAGTTGCATTCTTTGGGCTGAGAAAATTAGTCCACATCCCTCCATCTAGCTGATGGTTCAAGACACTTCATTGAGGTGACTCATTACTGGGCAATACACAAATGGATTACCACCACTCATTCCTACTCATTGCTCCTACTCATACAAGAGCCACTCTCAAATCTCATGCATTCACTCAATGGTAGTGTGGGACTCTAATGTATTTTTGTGAGTGGGCTATGGGGGTGGTGATTACTACTTCTCTTTCTTGATTGTGGTAGGGGTCTTGTCTTTCATCATTTCTACCCAAGAGGTAAACTGAGCATGCTTGATTGTACCATTGGCATAGCGAACTATTCCTACACTTTTGCATAGTTTTTTAATGAGGTAAGAAAAGGGCAAGGCCTTCCTTCCATGTTCATTTTCCTTGAATCAATTCTTTATCTTTAGATAGATTAGTTATGGAAGGTTCATAGGAAATTTTCTACTCAAAGTAGTACACGCATAGGGAAAAAAGGTAGTTACCTTATTGGGCCTCACTATCAGATTGAGGTGATAGGCTGCTATCTTGAAATATACCCACTCCATTGGGGTGAGTGCATCATACTCCTTGTAGTCCACTCTAAAACATTGCTGGGTCTACTTCTTTTTTGCCTCCAGGTCTGCTTGTGTGGAGAACTTTGCCAAATTTGTTCCAATATTAGGCAACCCAAGTGCCTGCATGATGGCCTACATCGAGTAGGACATCTAAATGTCTTTGGTCTTCATAGTGGCTCCTACTCACCTATCTTTCTAGAAGAGATATGTCTCTCCCATGTACCATTCCCCATTGGAAGTGAGGATTGGCCACATGGGAGAGTTCTACAATTGCATCTTGACTTTTGGTGGAGCATGTTCTAAGAATGGTCCAAAGTTCAATTCTTGGAGAACTGAATGTTGGATGTCATGAGGCTTGATTTGATCAAGGCAAGCTTGAGTCAATGTGACCTCAAGTCTTGGCACTGGTCGTAGCACCTCATCTTGATGGGATTGTTTAGTTACAATTGCTTCCTTAGGAATTTGTTGGATATATTCCACTTTAGGCTCCTCCTGTAGAGGTCCCATCACATGAGTTTTTGCTACCTATTCTTAGGCTTGTTCTTACTACTCTCTTCTAGCTCTACATCATTTGTTCATTGGTTGGAATGGTCCTCCTCCTTGTAGAAGTTTCAGTCTTGGTGTCATATTTATTCACAACATGACCAAGGATTAACACTTATTATGTAACTTTGAAACATTTGGAATACCTTATCTCTTGGGGTAGTTACATGTAGCTAAGTTGTGATCATGGCTAGTTTTATTATTTTAATATTATCTAATTAAATGGGTTATTGGAGTGTGTTGAAAGGGTTTAACTTCTATAGGTTGATGATTTAATATTATTTTATTCATTAAACCCATGGGAGAGTTAGAAAAATTCTAAATTTTTTTTGTCAAAAACCTAAGGTTTGTGGTGTCCTCTAAAAGCTACAGGACTAAAGAACAAAGTGAATTAGACAAATAGTTTGAAAGTTATGGGCTTTTGAAGGTTTTGAGCTTTGAAAAATTGCAAAAATTCCCCTTACATTGGAAGCAAATGGCCAATAGTGTTCATAAGAGTGGTTCAAAAATTGTGTTCATAAGAGTAGAGAAATTGATGGGAATCCCTAAAGATTGTTGGCCAATAGTACCCTATCATTAGGATTTTAATGTCTATGCATCTCCTTACATAGTGGCCTCCACAAGGACCCTCATGAGTATCTTGGAGAATGTGCAGTGTATCAACATTAGGAACACACCAACAAACTAGGCCATTGGTGCATACCTTGTAAAGGTGTCTATTAATCTCCATGAAGCATTTGGCCTGATGAAGAAATTGTTGGTTTTTGTCAATGGTCTAACTCTTGCAACATCTCTTGAGTGAGAAGATAAGTGCAGATGCCATCACACCATTTTGGTTCAGTGGGCACTTGTTCATTTATTCCATCAACAAACAGGAGTTCACTAAGAAATTGATCATAGAGTGGGCTCTCATCCTCTTTGTTATTCCATTGTAACCAAGACAAGTGATTAGTGACCACATTCTCAGTCCCCTTTCGATTTACCATTATAAGATCGAACTCCTACAAGATCACTAGCCATTGTATCACATGGGTGCTTACCACTGGTTTATTCATTAGGAAGCAAGTGGCATTGTGGTCAATGTGCATGAACACCTTGTATTCAAGCACATAGTGCCTAAGCTTTCCCAAAGCATACACCACAACCATCAGCTTTTTCTCCATTATCATGTAATTGAGCTATGCACCCACAATGCTTCGACTTATGTAGTGGATGTAATATGGATGTTTTTGATTGTCTAATTACATATGCATAGCTCCCAAGGCATAGTTTGATGCATCTATCATAATGTGAAATGATCAAAACCAATTAGGTGCTCATAGAATTGGAGTCTCTACAAGCTTTTCCTAAAGCTGCTGAAATGCCTTTTCAAATTCCTTGGTTCATATGAACAGAGCATCTTTCTTTGTGAGCTCAACCAACAGTTTTGAAATCCTAGAGAAAATTTGTATAAATCATTGGTAGTAGCCAGTGTGTCCAAGGAATGACCATACATCTGTAATAGTTTCCAGTTTGTAGGTTATTCCTTGGATGATCCTAATCTTTTCAAGGTCCATCTCAATCCCTGCTTTAAGAAATTCTGTGTCCCAACACAATGCCCTCTTGGACCATCAGATGGCTCTTTTGCCAATTGAGTTGAAGATTAGTCTTCATGCACCTTTTAAGCACTTACTCAAGGTAGACTAGGGCTTGCTTGGATGTAGTACCATAGGTGGAAAATTCATCCATGAAGACTTTCACCTTGCTACCAATCCATTATTGAAAAATGCTTAAGACCAAGTATTGAAAAGTTGTAGGGACATTGCATAGACTAAAGGGCATCTTATGATATGCAAAATTCCCATAAGGACTTGTGAATGTTGTTATGGCTTGATTCTTGAGCATGATCTAAATTTGATTATAGCCACTATAACCATCTAGAAAGCTATAATAATAATGCCCAAAAATAGTGTCCAACACCTGGTCCACGAATGGTAATGGAAAATGATCTTTGAACATTGCCATGTTCAACAACTTGAAATCAATATAGATCCATCACTTGCCATTTTTCTTTGGCACAATTACAAGTGGGCTAACCCACTTACTATCCACAGTTGGATAGATGAACCCTACATTAAGGAGTTGTTCAGTTTCCTCTTTGATAATATGCTTCAATTTAGGGTTTAGCCACCATTGCAGCTGCTTCTTTGGCTTCATAACTATATTGTTATAGATGTGATGCTAGCATATCCTAGGATCAATTCCTATGAGTTTAGGATATGACTGAGAAAAGGATGTTGGCCATTTATTGACCATCTTCAACAACATCCTTTTCTGCTCAAGAGCAAGGTTAGCATTGATTATCACCAGCTTGCCATTTTTTAGAAATTCATATTCCATGCTAGTAGGTAGATTTTTCAACTCTAAGAACTCCTATTTAAAGCTATTAGGGAGTTCCAACTCTTTCCAATTGGTATCATCAGGTTCATCATTGAAGAGTTGGCAATGAACTTGCTTTAACTCATCCATGCCTTCAACATAGCCATAAGTTAGGCTCTGAGTAGGTTTCATAAAAAGTGTGTTGCTTTTAGAATTAGTTGTCAGCCACTAGGTGCCCTCCTATTGTGTGGCTACTACATATAAGCACTTTTGGATTTTAGATTCATTTGCACACTGTCTGCATGCTTTGATTGATATGTTTTTGATAGACTAGAGTTTCTTCACATAGTTGCACCTGGTATTACTGTATGTTATGCATGGCACTGTTTTCTTCTCGATCTTTCCAAATGCAGTTTCCTTGAAAATATCTAGGGAAGAATCTCTGATGTGCATTTGCACATCAACAATTCTCAACCAAGCCCTTCCCATAATAATTGGGAAGTCCCCCTTACAATTGTTAACTTTAATCACCAGGAAATTGACAAGATATGATCACCCACAAACAATGGTCATAATGTCCTCCACTAATCCCAAGGAAACAGTGATGGATTAATTTGGCAGTTTTAAATGGATATTGCTCTTCTTGAGTGGAGGTAGGTTCCAGGCATTGTACATTTCATGAGAAATTAGATTAACACCAAAACTTGAATTGAGAAGAGCCTTGCATGACTCATTTCCAAAAATCTGCAAGTAGATGAGAGGACTTCTAGGATCAACTCTTTTCCTGGGATGGTTTCTAGCCTTGATCCAATCAAATGCAACATAGGTTAACATGATTGTGTGGATCTTGGGAGGTGTTTGGTTTGAAGATCTCTCAAAAGGAATGGATGCAGACGATGAAGGAGACATAGGACGACCAACCTCATAAGTTGGTAAGGGCTTTGTAGGACTATTGGTTCAAAAGAATGAATTTTTACGGGATTTGGGTTTTGAACCACTCAACTAAGGAGTTAGCTATTAGTTACTAGCCTTAGTAGTGTTACATTATTGCAACTACATGGGAATTTTTACCCTGCATAGATGGAATAGGCAGTAATTAGGTTAAGGGTGGAGGAACATGTGCTAAAGAATGAGGATGGTGATGAGGAAATGAAGATTCCCCTCTAGGAGATGGAGAATGAGTTCTGTAATACTCTGGAGGGTAGTAGTGATGCTAGAAAGAAGCATGATTGGAAGAGTCACATAGAGACATGGGTTGTTGAACATAGTACCCATACGAATCTAGATGCCTGTAAGGGTATTGCTACCTAAGTGGTGGCATCCCCCACAACTATGGATGTTCCACTACTAATACTACTAATATAGTTGTGGTGGAGCTTCACTTGGATAATAAGCTTGTTGTTGTTGGTGGAACTACCTTGGGTTGCCTTGAGGATAAGGCAACCTTTTGGGTGCTTGCCTTTGTATTAGTCTAAGATTTAGAGTATACATCCAAAATTCTTATAAGTATGACATAATAGGGCAACATCCCTTAGGATGTTCATATTGTTAGATGTCACACCCACCATCATCATCTAATTCTAACTCCACAATCTTTTTTATTGTCCCAGCTTTGCCCTTACCCCTTTGGTAGGTAAGTGCAACTTTTTTTCTTCTCCTACAGTCATAATCACCATCTTGTTCTTTGGATTCTTCTATAATTTTTAGAGAAATTTAAAAAATTTCATCCAAATATTTCCACATTTTGTCAACCTTAGCTAAAATTTTAGACATAGATTTTTAAATTGGAAAGGTTTTTCATTGCATCACTTAATCAAGTGGTGCCTCCCCCTCACTAACACATAAATCGAACCTTCCTTTTTCTGATTGAAGGATCTCGGTTATACTCCTCAACACTCTCCCATTTTCTCAACTCACCTTCTTCTTTTGCCACCTACTTAATCACCCTTTGAATTTGATGGGCTCTTAGTTCTAACTATCTCTCTTGGGCATAGACCCCAAGAGTTCTCCTCGTTTCTGATTAGAGCCCATCTATGATATGGCAAAGCTACTTCCATTGAGAATAACCATGGCTAAGACATCTATGTAAAAGGGAATAATACTTGACCATGGTTATGTTCAAGGGTTCATGTGTTTCTTATCACCAACCTTAGATTTTCTTTCTCAAATTGGACACCTTGGAGTACGTATGATATTTGTCATTGAATAGCTTAAGCATCGTACTCCATCTATGAATTGATTCCGACTTCAAGGAGCAATACTAACTTTCTACTTCTTTTATGAGTGTCCTAAGGAATATTTTAAGTTTCTACCAGTCATTTTCTATGTTTTGCAAGGCACAGGCATCATGAAAGACTTGAGTATGGATCTGTGGATATAAGTTATATCCCCCCTAAAATCTATGGATATTTTTATCCAACCTCTTGATTCTACTATCTTTCACATGCCTAGATAGAATTTTGATTGCCTTTGAGCTAGCCACTTGCTTCTCTAGTTTTGACTGTAGCCATCTGACAACCAACATAGCTAGATTTTCATGTTAAAGATTGGCAAGCTCCATGTACTCTATCATCTCCTCAATCTACAACACCTTTATGTAGATTTTCATCTTATTATAGGCATATATCCCATCAATGATAGGTTATCAAACTTCTCTTCCTTGCTAGAGTTGTTGGAGGGTTTCATTTACTTTTGCCTTCACCAACCGGATGTGTTTTTCATTAACTTCTTTTTGTAGATCAACTTGATCTCTTTAATGATCCTTAACTCTTTCAAATTTGAGAACCTTTGATTTCTAGGTAGCTACCTCTATTGCAATCTTTTGGCGAAGGGCATGGACCTCCTCCATGAAGAGGTTTTCGTTTTCAACTACTAATCTCCTTAGCTCTATGTTTACTTTGGCTAGTTGCTCCTACTCCTGATGGATAAAGTTGGTGAACTATTGTTTATGCTCATCAACATTTTATAGGTAATGATTCTTTGAATTTAGTTGCACGTTCTCCTAGCGGGTCACATCCAAGGCCTTCTAAATTTTATGCTTGGTAGCCTCTACCAAGGATTTACTTGAATATAGAAAGAGTCGGCCACTCAATTCAAGATTGCTATCAATTCAGAAAGAAAGTACAAGAGTTGATGGATGCTAAATGGATCCTTATTGGTATATAGAATGAAAACGAGGCCAAAGTGGAAGCTACTGACCAAGTCAGTGCCATAATTGAAGAATCTGACTCCTCCAGCCCCCTTTGGCAATCCTCGACCAATTCAGCGGAAATTTCTACCCTAGAGGTGATTTTTGGCACACCAAAGCCTCTTTGAATCCAGTCTAATGGAAGTCAAGTGGAGCCTACACTAGCATCCTCACCTTATGCTCCCAAGAGAACTATCAAGGTCCTTGGCACTTTTTCCATTACAAGGAAAGAAAGGCAGTCCTGTGGTTTTTCAATAAGACTATAAAGTAGTCATCAGAAATCCTACAGCTCATAGTCAAGCCCCAGCTACTGAGGAAGTTACTTGGATATCCAGAGTAACTTATTATAGGCATCTATCCCATCAATGATAGGTTATCAAACTTCTCTTCCTTGCTAGAGTTGTTGGAGGGTTTCATTTACTTTTGCCTTCACCAACTGGATGTGCTTTTCATTAACCTATTTTTGTAGATCAACCTAATCTCTTTAATGATCCTTAACTCTTTCAAATTTGAGAACCTTTGATTTCTAGGTAGCTACCTCTATTGTAATATTTTGGCAAAGGGCATGGACCTCCTCCATGAAGAGGTTTCTATTTTCAACCACCAATCTCCTTAGCTCTATGTTTACTTTGGCTAGTTGCTCCTACTCTTGATGGATAAAGTTGGTGAACTATTGTTTATGCTCATCAACATTTTGTAGGCAATGATTCTTTGAAGTTAGTTGCATGTTCTCCTAGTGGGTCACATCCAAGGCCTTCTAAATTTTATGCTTGGTAGCCTCTACCAAGGATTGGTAGAACACCATCGTCTCCATTGCATCCTCAACCCCTTTTAGTCTAGTGTGAAGCTATTCAAGAGCTTCATCTCTTGTCAATGTTGGGTTGAGAAATGTAGGGTTGGAATTTAGGCTCTTAATTCAGAAAATTCATTAGCCAAGTGTTTGTTTAGCTCCTTGGCTATTTTGAGTTGCCCTTCCAAGATAATGTTTTTTCCCCTTACCTCTAGTAGCTTCAACTAGGTTGTAGTAATACTCTCTAGAAGATTGAAAACATCTAGAAGTGGTTGTCCAACTCCCACCAGTTAATCCAATAGTTCTTTATGTTGTGTTGTGTTTAATTTATAGCTTATGGTCCTTGCATATGTCTGCACATCCTTGAGTGTAGTGATATCTAGTATAGATGCTTCAGGTGCATTGAGTGTTTTGGTAATTCTGTCAGTAACCATCTCTACTACTATCTCTTGTCCTTGGTGCTGCATCACCAACACTGTTGCCCCCTTGCCTTCCTCCAAGCACATTCCTAAAAATTTCAAGTAGTGACTATTTTTCTATGAGAGATATCGTGACCTCTTTAGTGCTAGGATTTGACCTTGGAGAAAATTGCATTTATTAGGCCAATAAAATAGATCCACCTCTTTCCATCAAGTTGATTGTTTAGGCCACCTCATTTAGGTGACTCATCGTTTTTCAGTATACAGATGGGTCCCCATTACTCGTGCTTGCTTGTTGCTTTTTTTTTTACTTAAGATCCATTCTCAATATTCGAGCAACCATTAGGCTATTGCAGCAACATCTGACATAGTTGTTTGAGTGGCAAGTGGAGGTGGCAATTGTTGATCCTCTTCTTGAATGATTATTGTAAGCATTTTATCTTTCATCATCTCTACCCAATTAGTAGTCAGAGCATGCTTGATAGCATCATTTGTATAACAAAATATCCCTCCTCTTCGACAGAGTTTTCTGATGAGGCATGGGAAGGGGAGTGCCTTCCTTCCATGTTCATTCTCTTTAAATTGCCTCTCCATCTCTAGATAGATTAATTATTAAAGGTTGATAGGGAATCTCCCACTCAAAGTAACACATGCACAGGTAGAAAAGGCAGTGACCTGGTAGGCCTCATCGTGGGTTTTAGGTGGAAGGTTGCAATCTTGTAGTGAATCCTTTCTACCAATGTGAGCATGCCAAGCTCTTTATGGTCAACACTATAGCACTATTGAACATATTTCTTTTTGATGTTGGGGTCTACCTGCATCGAAATCTTAGTGAGATTCACCCTAGTTTCTAGCAACCTAAGCACTTCAACAATGGCCTACATTGAGTAGGACACTGAGATGTCCTTGATTTTGACCATTGAACCAGCTTGCTTATTTTTCTAGAATAAGAATTTCTCTACCATGTACCATTCCCTAGTGGAAGTGATAATTGGCCACATAGGAGAGGTCTTTAGTTGGTTTTGTACTTCTTTAGCTAGTTGCTCTAGGAAAGAGCCAAATTTTAAATTTTAGAGCACTATTTTTTGGATCTCCTTTGATCTGACTTGATTTAGGTAGGCTTCTATCAAGGTCACCTCAAGGTTTGCTTACTAAGCTAGTGCTCATCTCGGTGGGAATGTTCTATTGCTGCTATTGGTTTTGGAACCTGACAAATAGATTCCACCTCAGCCTCTTCCCTAAGAGGACTCATGGCATGGGTTGCAAGTGGTTCTTCTTGGACTTGTTCTTGGCCCCTTCTCATTCTTGGTTGTTTCTCTCTTAGTTGAGATAGTTCTCCTTCCTGTCTGTGTTTGCCTTTTGGTGCCATCTACAGTCACAACACATCCATGGATTAGTAGATATAACATGTAATTTTGAATATTTAAATACCTTATCTTGTCAGTTAATTACACTTGGCCAAGTTTGGACCATGGAAAATTAATCATTTTATTAATTAATTTTTATTATAAGTATCATTAGAGCTTGTGGGAAGAGTTTAACTTTTATAATTTGGTGTATAAATGCTAATTACTTAGTTAAACCTTTATGGGAGTTGGAAAAATTGTGAAAAATTCTCTATCAAAAATGGCACATTTGTGGCCCCCATGACTAATGATGAGTGGCAAGGTACCCCTACACTCAACCATATGAAACGAGCGTAGCACGCGCGATCCGGTCAAACTCCACAGACTAAATGCCTAAACGCCACAAGGAACACTTGGGGTTAATTAGTCTTTGTCTTCCCAGGCTTGCTTGTATGTGTCACGGTGTATGGTTAAGCAAGTCTGAGGTATATGATTTTTTTGGTATTTTACAGTTTATCTCCTATGCTAAACGGTGAAGGGTTGAGAGACTAAAACTAGTTCTAACTACAGCACTAAGTCCTAGCGTCAGCATCCGTTCCCACTTGCCGTACACACCCTGAACTATGCAATTGTGGCTACCAAACGCTAATCGTTACTGGGATTACCACACGTAACGCATGTGCTCGAAGTGGTCATACTAAGGCACTTAACTATCCTAAGTGTGACAAGCAGCCAATTCCTTGACTAGCCGCACACATCTGTAGATGCTTGTAATCAAGTCGTACTTGTCCCATGTTCTAGGAGGAAAGGGTGAGAGAATCTACTCGCAATGAGTAGACAATTCCTTGGCTAGCTGTACACATTCGTCAACGCTCGTAACCAAGTCATACTCATGTCGCATTACTAGGAAAGCAATAAATAAAATTAATTAAACCTATCCATGCACTGCAAGATTTATCCACAAAGCTCGCCTTTATTGCCGGACACAACTTGCGTTCAAGTACAAAGCTGCTTGAATAAAGAACCGTTCACTTGGGGGACTCCTACTACGGGCACATGGAAAATATTCTATCTCTGGGGTGATCAATCCGCCAGAGCTTCGCTACTTTATGCCTAGGATGAGAAATGAGGGGAGTGCCGCCTCTTATTTATAGATATGGCGGTGAACCACGATATCGCGTATGTGATATCGTAGGGAAGGACGCGATATTGCCACTGCTAATGTTGTCCAATGGGCTGTGGAGGCGTTCCACTTGGATAATATGTTAAGGGTTGGTGGAACTGCCTTGGGTTACCTTGTGGATAAGGTAACCTTCGGGGTGTTTGCCGTTGATTAAGTCTTGGATTTAATGCATACACCCCAGACTCCTGCAGATGTGAGATAATTGGGCAACATCCCTTAGGATGGTCATAGTAGCAGACCTCACATCCACTATCATTGTCTGAATCAGAATTCATAGCCTCATCGGAGATAGGAATTTTCCCCTTACCCTTGTTATGTGTAGGGCTTAAGTTTTTCCGCTTGGTTTTGCCTTTGTCACTACCTTGTTCTACCTTAGACTCTTCTACGATTTTTAAGACTATTTCTATTCTTGAGTCTAAGGAATCCCACATTTGGTCTACCTTAGCCAATCCTTGGTTGTTAACTTTTGGATCGGTAAGGTTTTCCGATTCACCAACTCTTTGAGTGGTGACTCATCCTCCTCATCACAGAATTTCACTCCCTTCTTACGAAGGGAGGGATTGCAGTTGTATTCTTCCGCACTTTCTATCTTCCGCAGCTCACCCTCTTCTTGCACTACTTGTTCCAACAAACTTTCAACTTCATGGGCTCTCAGTTGGGGAAGTCTCCCTTGGGTGTAAGTCCCAAGAGTTCTTCTTAGCCCATCCATGATGTGGGGAAGTTGATCCTGCTTAGTGTACCCATGGCCCAGGCAATGATGTAGCAGTGTATAGTAACGGGCCATGGCAGCATCCAAGGGTTCGTAAGCACCTTGTTTCCAGCCTTGGATCTGCTTACACAAATTGGACACTCTAGAGTACGTTTGATATTTGTTGTTGAACAGTTCGAGCATCATACTCCACCTCCTGATGGTTTCCAGTTCTAAGGACCGATACCAGCTCTCTGCTTCTTTAGTGAGTGTCCTTGGGAACAACTTGAGCTTCTGCCACTCATTATTGATGTTCTACAAGGCACAGGCATCGTGGAATGCCTGTAAATGATGTTGAGGATCAGCGTTGTATCCTCCTTCAAAACGTGGGATATTATTTATGTCCAAACGCTTGATCCTACTGTCTTTTAAGTGCCTTGTGGGGATCCTAACTACCTCTGTGATATCTAGCATGCTTCGGGTTGTGAGTAGGGGTTCGTCATGATCATCTCTATCATGACGTCTGTGATGTCTTCGTGGTGGTTCCCTACTCTCCCTACTTCCTTGCCCTTGTCCTAACTCCTCTCGACTTTCTTGTCGAGGTCTTTCCTCTTCTTTACTTTTACTCTCTCCCTTATGCTCACGGTGGCTGCGCCCGGATGTGGAAGGAGAGTGTGAATGGTGAGATGAAGGGGAAGAGTAAGGGGATCCATCACCATGGTGATGTTTCTTACCTTCTCTTCGGCTGCTTCGGCCCTGATCGTTGTGACGATCTAAGTGTTTGTCCTTAGTATGAGTGGTTGTTCCTGTCGTGAACAGTTGGTGCTCACGGGGATCAGAGCCTATAGCATGTACAGTTGATCGAAGGCCCTGATGCCTAATCTCTTCACCATTGTGAGGAGGAGGAACATCATTTTCTAAGAAATCCATTGTGAGGAGTTCCTTGTCTCCTATTTCACTAAGGACATGGGTGACCTTACCCTTCAACAATGAATGTTGGCTCTCCTGCCTTTCGTCTCGAATACGTTGGGCATTTGTGGGATGATAGTCCCTTGTGTCAAAGTTATCCAGAACGTATTCCGCAAACAGTTCTTACATGCCAAGCTGTGCCAAGGCACAGAAAAGCATGTTAGGGACTGATCGATCTGGAGGTAATACAATGTTACCTTGCAAATCTCTCCATCGTAGTTGTTCGTCCTGGTGGAGAATAAAAGTAAAGTCAGGCACATACTCATCGGGATGAGTATATGTCACCTTAGATTGTTTAGGACATGGCTGGTCTCGGTTATGTGTGTGACGCTGACTGTCTTCTGTGTTATCCTTAGGTGAGTTAATTTCATGAGAAGAAGCCATTTTAATGATGTGCTATTCACCATTATTTCTGTTCTT
>MNCI01002752.1:115786-139722 GCA_015680685.1 Gnetum montanum | reverse complement strand
TTCTAGGAGGAAAGGGTGAGAGAATCTACTCGCGATGAGTAGCCGATTCCTTGGCTAGCTGTACACGTTCATCAACGCTCGTAACCAAGTCGTGCTCATGCTGCATTACTAGGAAAGCAATAAATAACATTAATTAAACCTATCCATGCACTGCAAGGTTTATCCACAAAGCTCGTCTTTATTGCTGGACACAACTTGCGTTCAGGTACAAAGCTGCTCGAATAAAGAACCGTTCACTTGGGGGACTCCTACTGCGGGCACATGGAAAATATTCTATCTCTAGGGTGATCAATTCGCCAGAGCTTCGCTACTTTATGCCTAGGATGTAGAATGAGGGGAGTGTTGCCTCTTATTTATAGATTGGCGATGGACCGCGATATCGCGTCGAACATGATATCGCGTATGCGATATCGCAGCCTGTGCAATTCGCATCTCATCAACTAAGAGCTTACCTCCAGTAGGTATAGGGTTAAAGAACAGAGTGATTTGGATAAATAGTTAAAAAGTTATGGGTTCTAGAATGTTCTGGGCTTTGAAAATTTGAATAACTTTCTTGGCATTTATGAGCAAATGTGATAATTTCTAAGGGGTCATGCATATTTATATTATTTTTGCACTATGTTGATGGGGCTATGCATACAGGGCCTTATATATGTAGGGACTTCGTCAACAAGGCCTCATTCACAGGGTTTGCAAAAAAAAAATTTCAAATGTGAATATCTTGAAAAATACAAAAAAAAATTGAATGAATTTGAAGTCCATGGAGTTCCAGAAAAGCCAAGAATATGATGAAATCATTTAAAAGGATCTTTGAAAGCTCAAAGATTGAAAATTTTGATGGAGAATGTGGGCATTGAGTAAAATATGAAAAGGAGCACATGGTTGGATGCAGAAGATGGGTGTACGAAAGATTCTACTTGCAAGAATGCCTAAGGATAAGGCACTTAATGAACCCAACTAAGAGATATGCAAGTGGATCCTTCCCATAGTAGGTACATGCCTTGTTTTCCCTTGCATAACCGCAACCTAAGGAGTTTGTGGGACCCATAGGCAATTAATGGTTAATGGAAGTTAAGGATCAAAACCTGGAAGATTCTACCAAAGAATTCAAGTACATCAAATAAAGACACTAAATGAAGAACATGGGCATCGATAGTGAGGTGAGTTATGGGCAGCATAGACAAATGATGGAGAAGGTGGAATGGAATTCTGATTTGAGGTCATAAAAAGATCCTTGTGGATTTGCGTTTAAATGACCTAAGAAGATCCATCCTTAGTCCAGCCAAAAACCAACTACTTTCAGTGACTTTGCATCATTACTCCAAGATCAATCTACCCTCTCAAGACACAATAGTATTCCCATAGAACAACCACTATTCCATAAAGAGAAGAAAAGAGAAGCAAGAAGTCAGAGAGGGCCTTATTTAGAGGGGATCTTCAGGCATGGGTAACATATCTTTCTAGTCCCATAACTAGTGCATGTAGTTAGTTTATTTGTTTAAGGGATGTGATTTAAATTCCCATCCTATTTTTAAAGGTCTTTTTTGTTTTGTTTTTTTATTTTTGTTTTTGTTTTCTTTTTGGATGGGAACCACACCATGTAAAGACTTTATTCAACTTCCTGTTATTAGTTGACATGGAATGATAAGAAGTCTATGAAAACATTCGTGCACTCAAGCAAGTAGAAAAGTACAAAGAGTATTAAGTTCCCTTGAAGTCACATCCCATGAAAACCTTTGAATCCTTTTCAATTCTAGAAACTACCAAGGTCACAAATTTATTAAAAGTTTATTTAATGAAAAGGGATGTCAAACTTCCAAAATAAGAAAAATCGTAGAGTTTGTGGATGCGTGGATGTCATGGACTCACTGCCTATTCTATGAAAAAGAAGCCATGTTTTAGCCATTAGTACAAAAAATTAGAAATAGAAACTAGACATTAGCAAAGAAAACATTAAGCACAAACCACCATTAGTAATAGCTACAACACCACTATGTCCTATTAACACAAAGCATGTTTATTAACAAAAATTAGAAAGTCATGCTAAAATAAAGTAAAATATATAATAAAGTGTAAAATATTCAAGAAAAATTTAAATGTACTAACGATGTGTGAAAAAATGGTGTCAAATAGAAAAAAGTTTTAAAATAAAAAAGGTGCAAAATAAAAATGTGTAAAACAAAAAATATAAAAACTAAGAAGCCATGTATATGATTAGCATAGATGACCATCTTTCCCATGACTGAGTTGGAAGGAGGAGATCTGAAAAATTGAGTGTGGTTGCCCATCTATTGAGGTATTTGTTGCATTGGCCTATTTTGGCTTGCGGAAAGGCTTTATCTATTAGATGTTGACCAACTACATTGAGTTTGGACTTTCAGGTTTGTATATGATCATGCCCTTAGAAATAAAGGTTTCATCAATTATATAAGGCCCTTCCCACAATGTTTGGAATTTGGTTTTTTGAGCTACAAGTGTGAGATTCTAGTAGAGAACCTTACTTCTTAGTTGAAATTTTACTTTCTGTATTCTAAGATCATGATGTTGTTTATTGAATGCCTTATGCACTTCATTCCAAGATAAGGCTACCAATTGATTTTCATCTAGAACATTGAGGTTGATCAATTTTTCTTTTTGTGCTAGAGTTAGGTCAAGATCCAAGTCACAGGCTATTGAGAGTGTACGAAGTGTAGATAGAATTGGAAGCATTGGAAGTTTTCTGTACAACAGCTCATAGAGAGAATAGCCAATAGGAAGTTTCCATGTTGAGTGGTAGGCACAAAGGGCATCATTGAGTCTTGTGCTCTAGTCTCTCCTATATTTGCTAATAGTTCTTGTTAGAATCTTTGTAATCTCCCTATTAGTCATTATTGCTTGATCATTGGCTTGGGGATGATAGGGTGTTATTAATTTATGTTCAACCCCCAAGCATTGCATGAGTTTTTGAAACGTAGCATTGTAACATGGGCTCCATTGTTAGAAATTAGTGCATGTGGCATCCAAAATCTATTCACAACATTTTGTTGTGCAAATTAAGCAGTAGTGGATGATGTATAGTCAGTGATGGCTATTGCTTTTGTTCATTTGGTATAATAGTCAACGACGATGATTATATATGCCTTCTCATTAGACATGGGTGTGATCGAACCCATGAAATCTATGCCCCATATATCAAAGGGTTCCAATGGCTGAATCCACTATCGAGGATCCCCCATTCGTGTGATCATCCCACCATCTCATTAACAGCATTCACAGGATTAAACAAATTGGTGAGCATCCCTAAAGATTATGGGCCAATAGTATCCTGCCATCAAGATTTTTATGGTTGTGCATCGTGAGCATTTCGGAGAATGTGCAATTGATCTACATTAGGTACACACCAACAAATGAGGCCATTGGCACACACCTTGTAAAGATGTCTATTGATTTTAATGAAGTGTTTAGCCTAATTAAGACACTATTATTTCTTCCTATGGTCTAGATCTTGTGGGATCTCCTGAGTAAAAAGATAAGTGAGGATGCCATCATACCATTTTGGTTCTATGGGCATGTGCTCATTTATTACACCAATAAAGAGGAGTTCATCAGGAAACAAATCAGATAATGGACTTTTCTCCTCTTTTTAATCCCATCACAACCGAGATAAGTGATCAGCAACCATATTCTCAATTCCCTTTCAATCTACCATTGTAAGATTGAGCTCCTACAAGATCATTAATCATCATATGACATGGGGGCTCACCATTAGCTTGTTCATGAGGAAGTGGATGACACTATAATCAATGTGTAGAAATACTTCATAACCAAGCACATAGTACCTAAACTTTTCCAAAGCATACACCACTACCATCAATTCTTTTTCTGTGGTGGTGTAATTTAGTTGTGCACCCACAATTCTTCGACTTGCATAGTGGATGTAATATGGATGTTTCTTATCATCCAACTACATAAGTACAGCTTCCAAGGCATAATTAGATGCATCCGTCATGATATGAAATAGTTTGAACTAGTCAGGTGCTCATAGAATTGAGTCTCTATGAGCTTCTGTTTGAGGCTTTGAATGCATTTCACATTCTTTGGTCGAGATGAAGGAAGCATCTTTCTTTGTCACTTCAACCAACAGTTTCATGATCTTAGAGAAATTCTCTATGAATTGTTGGTAGTAACTAGTGTGTCCAAGAAATGATAGAACATCTTTGATGGTTTCTGGTGAGTGATTCCTTTGATGACCCTTATCTTTCTGGGGTCTACCTTGATCCCTTCCTATGAAATTCAGTGCCCCAATACAATGCCCTCTTAGACCATGAGATGGCTCTTTTGGCAATTGAACTGTAGATTTGTCTCCACACATATTTTTAGTACTTGCTCAAGCTAGTTGAAGGCTTGCTTGAATGTAGCACTATAATTGGAGAAGTCATCCATGAAGACTTCCACCTTGTTACCTATTTGTTATTGAAAGATACTTAAGATCATATGTTGGAAAGTGGTAGGATCATTGTACAAACCAAAAGGCATCTTGCGATATGCAAAGGTCCCCTAAGGACTTGTGAATGTTGTTTTGGTTTGATCTTCTAGTGCAATTTGGATTTAGTTATAGCCACTATAACCATCCAAAAAACTATAATAGCAATCCCAGATATGGTGTCCAACACCTAATTAATGAATGAAAATGAAAAATGATCTTTTAATGTTGCCATGTTTGATAGCCTGAAGTTGATATAAACCTACCATTTTGCCACCTCTCCTTAGCACTATCATGAGTGGGTTGACCCACTTATTATCCACAATGGGGTAGGTGAACCCTACCTTAAGGAGTTGCTCAATCTCCTCTTTGATAATTTGCTTCAATTTTGGATTTAATCACTGTTGTGGCTACCTCCTTGCCTTCATGGATGGATTGGTGTAAATGCAATGTTGGCATATCTATGGATCAATTCTAGTGAGTTTAGGATATGACCAAGCAAAGGTTGTTGGCCATTTGTTGACCAATTTCAACAGTTTTGCTTTTTTCTTAGGAGCAAGTTTGACATTGAGTATGACTACCTTGTCATTTCTTAAGAATGCATATTCTAGGCTAGTAGGTAGTGTTTTCAACTCTAGGGGCTCATGTTTAAAATTCTCACAGATCTCCAACTCTCCCCAATTAGCATTAATGTTTTCATCATCAGAGAGTTAGTGATGAACTTGCTCTTATTCATCCATGCCTATGACATAAGCACATGTTAGGCTCTCAGCAAGTTCCATCCACATTGTGCTGCTGTCAGAATTAGTAGTTAGCCACTAGGTACCCTCTTGTTTTGTGGCTACTACATACATACACCTTTGAATATCTGCCTCATGTGCACACTACTTGCATGCAGAAATAGATGCACGTTTCACGGACAAAGCTTTTGCACATAATTGCACCTTGTATCGTTGTACGCAATGCATGGAACTTGTCTCTTCTTGATCTTTCCAAATGCATTTTTTTTACATATCTCTAGGGAAAGATCTCTTATGCTAATTTTTGCATCAATAGTGCTTAACCATGTCCTTTCTATAATGATTGGAAAGTTCCCCTTATAGTTTTTAACCTTTATTACTAGGAAATTGGTAGGATAAGACCACCCACAAATAGTGATCATAATGTCTTCAACTAGTTCCAATGGAACAGTGATGGACTGCTCTACTAGTTTTAATTTGATATTGCTTTTCTTGAAAAGTGGTAGGTTCCAAGTAGTATAGATCTCATGAGATATCAAGTTCACACCAGAACTAGAATCAAGAAGAGCTTTACATTGTTCATTTTTAGCAATCTGTAAATAGATAAGGGGACTACCAAGATTAGCTAATTTCCTAGGAAGGTTGCTAGCCCAGATCCAATTAGATATGACATGGGTGGGCATAACAGTATAGATTTTGGGCAGCATTTGGTTTGAAGGGGACTCAATGGAATGGTTTGCAAAGGATGAAGTAGGAGAAGGGTGACCAGCCACCTAAGTCTTTGAGGGCTTAGTAGGGTTGTTGGTTTTGAAGAATGGTCTTTTACAAGCATGAGATTCTAAACCCCTTGATTGATGAACTAATTGTAGAGTGAAAACCCTAGTAGTGTTGCATTGTTGCAGTTGAGCAGGAAGTTCACCCTATATGGATAGAGTAGGTGGTAGTTGCATTGAGGATGGAGGAATAGGTGTAGAAACAGGAGGAGGATATGGATAAAATGTGGCATCCCTCCTAAAATGTGGAGAATGAGCTTTGTAGTATTCGAGATGGTGGTAGTGATGTTGGAAAGAAAAAACATGATTGGATATTGGTTTCCTGTAAGGATATTGTTGCCTTAATGGTGGTATCTCCCACGACTATGGTTGGTGCCACTATTGATATTATTCGTATGGCTGCAATGGAGTTCCACTTGGATAATATTATTATTGTTGATGGAACTGCCTAGGATTGCCTTGAGGATAAGGTAATCTTCTAGGTGTTTGCCTTCTTGCTAGTCATGGATTTAGAACATACACCCCAGATTCTTGTAAGTGTGACATGATATCCCCTAGGATGTTTGTATTGGTAGATGTCACATCTACTATCATAATCTGATTTAGTTTTTGCAACTTCATCTACTGTAGCAATCTTGCCTTTACCCCTTTGGTAGGCACATTTAGCTTCTTTTTGCCTCCTATGGTTATGATCACTACTTTGCTCTCTTGATTCTTCGGTGATTTTCAAAGTAGTTTAGAATTTTTTATCTAACAAATCCAACATTTTTTCCACCTTGGTCGAAATTTTAGACATAGATTTTTAGATCAGCAAGGTCTTTCCATTTACCACCTCATTAAGTGGTGATTCCTCCTCACTATCACAAAATCAAACCTCGTTCTTTCTGATGGAAAGATCCTTGTTGTATTCATTTACACTTTCGTGTTTCCTCAACTCTCCTTCTTCTTTTGCTACCTACTCAATTAGCCTTTGAATCTAATGGGCTCTGAGTTTAGATAGTCTCCCTTGGGAATAAACCCCAAGAGTTCTCCTCATTTTTTATCTAAGTCCATCTATGATATGGCAAAGTTTTTATCACTAAGAATAACCATGGCCACGACATCGATGTATGAGAGAATAGTATCTATCCATGGTGGCGTTCAAGGGTTCATGGTTTTTTTGCTTCCATCCTTGGATCTACCTTCTCATATTAGACACTCTAGAGAATGTTTGATACTTATCATTAAATAACTCTAGCATTGTACTCCACCTGCAAATGGATTCTGGCTCCAAAGACTAGTACAAACTCTTTGCTTCCTTGATGAGTGTCCTAGAAAATAACTTTAGTTTTTGCCAATCATTTTTAATATTTTGTAAGGCATAGGCATCATGAAAATCTTAAAGATGTGTCTATGGATTAAAATTATATCCCCCCTCAAATCTGGAAATATTGTTCATATCAAGTCGTTTGATCTGACTATCTTTCACATGCCTAGTTGGAATTTTTATAGCCTCTATGATATTTAACTTGCTTCGAGTTGCCAACAAAGGCTCATTATCATCATTATTTTGATGACATCCTTTACTACCCCTTTGGCCATTATGGGCCTACTAATCATCATTATTGTCCCACTGTTCATCTCCATCATAATTTTTCTTTCTGTGGCATTTATTAAAAGTAGAAGAGGAAGAAGAAGATGTCGATGGAGAAGGCAAAGAGGGAGAAGGACTATCACCACCATGGTGTTTGCCAACTCCCTTTCAATTGTCATGACCATGTTCATCAGTTTTCTTATCCTCTTGATGCTTGTGTGAGCCCTACCTTAACTACCATCTTTACCTAAACCTAGGTTGTTGATAGTGGAGTGTAAATTCAGGGGTGCACCCTCATCATCAATAACAAGAGAAGAAGAATCTTCATGTTGAGAGTTCCTAGAGGAAGGATCCTCATTGTCATCTTGGTTAATTAGGAATAAGGAATTAGTAAACTATTTTCCCTTCACAAACTCATGGTGCTTCTCCTGGTGTTGATCTCTCCTACATTGTGTTTCAGTGGGATAGTAGTCTCAGTAGTCATAATCATGCACAATGTACTTCTCTTGAAGATCGTGGATGCCCAACCTCTTAAGAGTTTGAAGTAGCATCACTGGTATAAATAGATTGGGAGGCATTACAATGTTACCTTCCATATCATACCATCACAGTTGTTCATCTTAATACAGGATGAAGGCAAAATTAGGCACATACTCATTTAGATGAGTGTACACCACCTTGCATTCTTGAGGAATTGGCAGTTTAGTATCATCACACCTATGAGAAAAAGACATTTTGCAACACAAATAAAATATCAGTGTGCTTATGTGATTATATTATTTGTGAGAATGATCTTGACTTTAGGGTTTATCCAATGATGTTAATGATGTTCACTAAACCTAGATAGCACACATTTTAATAAAAAGAGTCCTCAAAAACAATGCCAATGCTGAGCAATCGAGTAGCCCTATGCTCAACCATACAAATCATGAAACGTTCATGCATGATCCAGTCGAATTCCACAGACTCTATGTCTTCTGGTACACTAGTCCTCTAGAAAGTGACCTTTGCCCTAATAGTCATTCGTTGTCTTTCCAATTACATTTATGATGCACAAAGGTATGGTTAAGTGTAATTGAGGTATTTGATTTTTATTATTTTATGTTTTATGTTCCTAGTACTTGAAATAGAGAAATGAAGTAATTTAATAACTAATTTAATTTAACTAATTAACTAATTTATAACTAGTTCTAACATAAGCTTCCGGTCCTACTTTCCATACCGTCTTGAACCCACATATTGAATACTAGGATTACCAAGCACTATGATACTAGGTAACCCAAGTAATAACACTATTGGGATTACCAAGCGAATACATGTTTATGCTCGAAAAGGTCGTACTTATGTGTTTAATCTATTTAGCTTAATTAATTAACTAATCACTTGAAGTCCAATTTAGCTTAATTAATTACATAATTAATAAAAATAGTAAAGCATAAATGAATCATTAATCTATTCCAAGTGCTGCAAGGTTTGATCAAAAGGCTCATCTTTATTGTCATTCATACTGGTGTGTTCAAGTACAATATTGCTCAAATAAAGATCTGTACACTTTCTGACTCCTGCTGCAGGCACTCAAAGAAATATTCTAATTATCAAATGATAAAACTGTATGAGATCTACTACAACTATCACAAGACATGTTATAAACATGGCTAGTGAACACGTATTTATAGACATTATTGCAATGCTATGTTGATGGGGCTCCATAGATGCAACAAATGCTACGTCAACATGACACAAACGATGATTCATTAGTCCTGCACAACATATTCATCATGGAGATCCTGGATGCCCAACCTCTTAAGAGTTTGGAGTAGCATCCCAGGGATAGATTGGTCAGGAGACAACACAACATTGCCCTCCATATCTCTTCACCACAGCTATTCATCTTGTTATAGGATGAAGGTGAGCTCAAGTACAAACTCATTTGGATAAGTATACACCACTTTGAATTCTTTGGGCACTAGCGATTTTGATTCATCATGCCTATGAGAAGAAGATATTTTGGATTAGAGAAAGATTTAGTGTGCTTAAATTATAATTATAATTATTATTATTTTAATGATTATGACCTTAGAGTTCATTCCAACGATTTTAAATAATATTTACTAAGTCCTAGATAGTGCATGTATCAAACTACAAATCCCCCACAATGAAGCCAATGATGAGTGGTGAGTAGACCCTACGCTCAACCATATGAATCACTAAACATTCAGCGTGATCTGGTTGAATTTTGCGGTCTTATAGCCTTCTAAGTATACTGGTCTCTAGGAAGTGAAACTAACCATTGCAATCGTTGTCTTTCCAATTACACTTGTGAAATGCAAAGGTATGATTAAGTGCAACTAAGGCATATGATTTTTATCATTTTTATGTTTTATGTTTTAAGTCACCTAAGGGTAAAGAATAATGTATAAAATAAAATAATTAAATTGCTAATTTAATCCAACTAGTTACACCTAACTAATTCTAACATAAGCATCTATTCCCACTTGTCATACACATCCTGAAAATGTTTAATGCTACTGGGTTACGAAACATTAAGTGTTACTAGGATTACCAAGCGCCAAGCGTATGTTCAAAGTGGTCGTACTTATGTGCTTAATTAATTGCTATTTAATTTAGCTTAATTGATTACTTAATCACTTAAAGCATTAAAGGAAATTGCATAAAACATTAAATGCATAAGTAAACAATGAATCTATTTCAAAGTGCTAGAAAGTTTATCAGAACGTTTATCTTTATTGCCACACACACTACCATGCTCAGGTACAACAATGTTTGAATAAAGATTCGTACGCTCTTTGACTCCTACTGCAAGCACTTAGAAAAATATTCTAACTTTCAAGCGAGAAAACTACAAAAGCTTTGCTACAACTATGACCAAAGATGCCATAAACACGACGGGTGAGCACGTATTTATAAGCAAAAATAAACACTGCATTGATGAGGCCACATCAATGCATCAAATTCCACGTCAATGTGATCGCGTCAATAGGGTCATGTTGATAGGGTTGCATCAATGAGGCCTCGTTGATGAAACCCAAGACAATGCGACTCATCAAAAATCAATGCATATGGTTTAACTCATAATGAGGTGTATGATAATTGATGTTGCTTTGGCCATTTTACTCCTAGTAAACATAAGGTAAATGAAAGTGGTTTCTAAGTCTAAGTAAACAACAAATGAATCTAGTTTAACCTAGGTGATGGACATCCATTCCTGACTCTCCACACATGTCTTGGACTTATGTAATTGTTACTAGGATTACCAAGTATCTCGCTACTAGGCAAACCAAGTGATAATACTACTGGGTTACCAAACGATCACACTTTATGCTCGGAATCAGTCGTATCCATTCCGTTTAACAACAATAAAGGTTAAGTTCATGGAAAAGTAAATAGTAACTAAGAAAATAATAATCAATAGACTAAGTGAAGATGGTAAACATTATTTTAGATAAATAATAAAAACTAAGTGAATGCTGCAATGGTGAAAAGTTATCTCGATCTTTATTGTCATTCACACTTGTGTCCAAGTACAAGATGCTCGAATAAAGACTCCATACAATCACTCAACACCACATTGCAGGCATACACTGCTAAGTGCTAAGTACTACAATCAAGAAAATAAACTAACAAAGTTTCACTAAGGTGGATTGTATTTGTTGTTGGACTATGTGCCTAAGTGTCATATTTATAAGCTTGCACGTGTCTATGATATCGGATATCCGACATCGTACCTTGTGCCCTAATATCAGAGATTCGATATCGCAACTCCAATATCGAATGCTCGATATCATAGCCATGTAAAAACTTGACTTATCAGATATGTAGAAGTATAGCAACCAATTTTATTCAATTACAAAAAGACCTTCACAAAGGTACACTATTAAGTTAGGATGCTCAAAAAATAATGAGGTAAGGAATATACACATTAAATTGCATTATGAAATTAGTCATAGCATAACATAAAGGTTATTACTATATAAATGTATCCTTGCATTGTTGTAGTGGGAAACTTCATAAAGTAGTAAAATAGATAAGGAGCTTAGACATGCTAATGTATGTAGTATGATGCATTGGAAGCATACACAAAGTTAGGATGTCAATCCTTCGTAAATAAAAAGTGTTTTAAAGACCTATATTTAATTATTTTGTTGCTTTATCAAATATTTCATGGATTAACTTCATATATAGTAAAACTAAGTCTTTAACTTTGTTGTTGTTTACTAAAATGCTATTTATTCTCTACTAATCCTTGAATATTGCTTAATTCGAAATGCAAGCTATGAAAAGTAAAAAGTCTTTAACTTTTTCTGTTTCAGTCCATCTTACCATTTCACCATGTGTACCGTATTCTTCTAGCAAGTAGTTTAAGCGTGAGCATGTTACCTAATTAGTGTGATCAACTTAATACTAAACTTACACCTTTATTGCATCAGCAGTTGTTAAGTTAGAGATCAACTTCACGCGCCTCAACTTCACACTAGAAAGATTGCCTTCCACATTCCTAATTTCACTGACATTTAAAACAAAGCCAAAAGCCCAAGAGGATAACTATAGTGTAACGAAGCTTCTTTTACGGGGCTTAAAATATGATCGATAATAAATAGGTAAGACTTCCTTAATAGGATGATGATTAAGAACGACTGCTAGCATTCGCAAAGAACGAATATTATATGTTGGATAAAATTAAGAGCAATGATATTGTTTTATGTGTAAGATGGTTCACCGTTGAAAATCAGACGCTGCATACATCAGAGACATTTCAGACACAGTAACCCACTCAAATTTCTGACAAAATCACTTTTTGGACCAAAAGCCAAGATAACATACATCAAATCCAACTATTAATAAAATATTTTTTCCATGGTAAGTTTAACCATGAATGTGAGAATACTTAACATGAATTGTTCAATGATTGGCTTTTAGACTGGCATTTAACCGAGCCAACAATAAATATTCAAAAGCAAGCATAGTAGAACGATACAAAACTTATCAAGTATGAAACAATTTTCTCCTTAATATGCCAATAAGACACATCAATCGAGAGCTCACAAATCTACAACATGACACTGCTACAGAGTCTTATGCCAGGTGCCCCGTGCAATCTCTATTACCACGGACTGCACAAACAGGCTTTTCCAGTGAAGACTACTAGGATCATCAAAACTAGTAGCAACTATCCTAACCTATGTGGGGTATTATTAATATATATATATACATATAACCATTTAGCAAAGGAAAAATGTATTCAAATAACAATTCCCTGGATTCCCAAGTTACTTCAATGTCCATCTAAATGAATATATAAAAGCTTCAAACCACGGAAGGTGGACATTTATATATCATTTAGCATGACCATGATATTCTATTAAACTGTTGTGCAATTGGTCAATAAAAGATTTCAAGCAGAGCCACACGTAATGTATTTTCTACAACTTGATCACAAATCCTTTTGGAACTATACGTATGTAATGGAATCTCAGATTCTGTTTCATATCAAAGCTACAGCACAAATTGTAAAACTTTAAAAACCAGTACGGCAAAGAAAAGCATCATCTACAAAATGATGGCACAAAGAAATCAAATTGATAATTTTCAAACCTGAAAAATCTGCCTCTGGCATAATCGGGTCAAGGATGAGTTCATTAAATAGAAGTGCATATTTTCTTTGGTTAAACTTTTTATCTGTTCTTTTTTTCCTTCTTTTCTCATCTGTGTGTGTCTTTTCCGTTATTTTTTTCCCCCTTTTTACGTTTCTAATTCCCTGCTTGTGTAAGTGTATCCTTGAATCCGTTCCTGAAGTTGGTTGATAAAATTTTCTGTTTGCCTCTTTTATAATTTAAAAAGAAAAGAAAAGAAATATGCTATTTGGAAATCTGCTTTTCCAGAAGTAAATGTGGTAACTCTAATCTGTATACCATAATTCTCTTCATACAAGAAAGACACTTATCGTGCGTAATGCTTCCTCTTCTTTTGAGAATCATATTTATGATATGAAGTTTGAGTATATGGAGAATAAGCAAGCTCTCGAGGGACGGGAGCTCCAGCTGCCTTCAAAAGAGGAACAAAATCTTTGAAACGAGCCTTGTCCTCGTTATTAACAAATATAATTGCTGACCCTGGCGTTCCTAACCTAGAGGCCCGGCCAACTTGATGGGTGTATTCTTGCAATGAATTCGGCATGTCAAAAACAATAACTTGACTCACTTTCAGAAGATCCAAGCCCCTACCAAGAACCCCTGTAGCAACAACAACAGAAAGCTCACTCATCAAAAATGATTTCAGAACTTGTCTCCTTTCAGACATGGGTTTATCCCCATGAATCGATGCCACCTTCAATCCAGTCTTGCATCTTATGGCATCTGATAACAAATCAGCACCTATTTTAGAATTGACAAAAACAACTGCTGGTGGCTTAAAATGCTGAGCACTAATCAGAATGTCAAACAGCTTTTGCTTCTTATGTTTAGATTCAACCCAGATAACCGTTTGTTTGACTGCACGGTTAGGGACACTTGGCTCGCCCACTGATACCAAAATGTAATTTTTCAGTATCTTTGATGCTAGCTTTTCTGTGTAATCAGGTATTGTAGCCGAAAACATCATTATTTGGGGATTTGATAATGCCTGCACAACCTGCATGACTTGATCAGAGAAGCCTTGCTGCAGCATGCAGTCCACTTCATCCAATACCAGAATACAGACATCCTCAAGCTCAAAATCATTCCTTGAAAGAAGATCAACAAGCCTTCCCGGTGTGGCAACAATCAATTCAATTCCCTGATTGATTCTGTAAATCTGCCGAGGCATGGGATCCCCACCCACAACCAAGGCTGTTTTGAAGGGCAGCCCTACTGCAATAGCTTTAGCTTGCTCTTCCACCTGTGCACAAAGCTCTCTGGTAGGAGTCAAAACAATAGCCAGAGGCCTCACACGCTCAGAAAGTTTTTGGGTCCGGATCATAGCACAGCGTGAGACAATTGGTATCAAAAAACAGGCAGTTTTCCCTGAACCAGTGGTGGCCGAGACAAGTAAATCCCTGCCCTTGAGGACAGCAGGAATGGCCTGCATCTGCACAGGCGTTGGAATTTCATACCCTGCTGCCTGCAAATTCTCTTTTAGCTTTGGAGTAAAATTACAGTTACTGAAATCCAAAATAGGAGGTGGAACATCCTCCCCTTTAACATCTACTTGTATCTGTCGCCTGAGAGCCTCAATCTGCTGACGATTCAAGCTTTTAATTGAATCTTCTGGCTCCCAAATTGGAAGACAGGGTTGCCCATCCCTGACATACACACACTCGTCAATGGCAGGGATCTTGACAGGAGAAATGCTTGAGCTTGGAGCACATGTTGCAGCTTCTGATCGAAGCTTGCGAAGCACAGCCTCCTTGCACTCTAAGCTGCACACATCGTCTTCTGTTTCATCGCATATGTATTCGCCGTATCTTCCACATATCACACACCGCGGCTCCCCTGGCGCTGCTTCCCGTTGTTCTTGACACCTAGCCTTCACCGGACTTTCTGCACAAAAGTCGGGAGTGGTCGATTATAAACTGAAATTGAAAGCTCGCAATATGCCGTCCAAAAATCCTTCATGAATTACAGATCAATCAAAAGAACATGAAATGCACCAACAGCAAATTAGGCAAATGGAAGACGATAATGGTAGCAAGTCCTGCGTATATCGCATAATTTAATATGAATTTGATGCTGAAATTTTGTATCCGGTGCCGAATTTATATCTTGCAGTGGAAGTGTAGAACCAATGACAACTTTAATCTACTTATTATCCAAAGCAATACCAAAACTTAACAATGACGCGCGGCATCCAAAAATTCGAGGGTTTCCATAGTGTGCATTATCTTATGACAAATTTCAAAACATGAAGCACGAAATGGAAACATCTTCTCTTCTAAACAAACTCGTAAGCGAATTTACGCGCATATGAATCAAACCTTGCGGTTCACGTTGATCATCATAGAACATAATTACAATTTTTTTCTAAGTACGACGTAGCAGTGGCAACATGAATAGATGATGCCAAAGTACAGCAACCGCGAAACGAAAAGAAACAAGTCGTTTGCGTTGAAAACGAAGTTCTCCGAAGATTAAAGCCCTAATGCAGATGAAATTGAAAGAAAACAAATAAAGCAGTGAGATCAATGCAGAAGAAGGAAAGGTAACCTGGAGCTTTTTGATGGCCCGGGCTCCCTTGCTGGCTGCAGTTAGAGTTGTCGACATTGGCTGCCATCGTTGAGAAAGAGTTCGAATCCTCCGCTCGCCTCCGTTTACCAGTTTCTAAGGAACCTTAATACTGCTGATTGTGTTCTTTGAAAACAATATCCAGGTTTCTTCAAAGCGAGGATGAAATCGGTCCTACACAGCGACGTCGTTAAGCCTTTTTAATGTAATTTTGGGCTAAGAGATGGATACAAGACCCTTAGAGTAAAATTTAAAAAACTTAATTGAAACCGGAGGATATGCACTTCGAAAACATGGGGGGGGGTGCTAGCTGGAGAAGAAAAATTAAATCCAAAACCTTAACAGAGCCCAATGTCGCAAGTTGACCCCCCAGTCAACCTGCAACAAGACAAAAGCTTATCGCACCCCCCTGGGACGACAGCTGAAGAAGGAGATCAAGACACCTAATTCAAAGAGAATTCAGTTGGAAAAGGTAATATTATTGAGAAAGCCTAGTTCGCGACATTGAAGTTGGACATTTCCAGCAATAGAGCATTTCATACCGTAGTCAAATTCATTGTAGTTTGTGTTATGATACCAAGCATCTAGACGACATTTCCAAATAAAGAAGATAATCTCAAATAGGAGGATTTTCCAGGCTTTTTGAAGGTGACGCTTAACACAATCATCTTGAAGGATACATTGAGGAAAACTAAGGGAATGATTAGGAAGGAAGACTTGGAGAGATTTACACCATTGCCAAATGTATTGAGAGAATGAGCAATCCCAAAAGACGTGTTGAAAAGAATCATCCGCTTTACAAATGGGGCATTTAGGATGATCAATTCCTAAAAAAAGAAGCCTATGTCCGATGGGAAGACCTTGATGAACCAAGGACCAAAACAAAAAACGATGCTTAGGTTGAGCCTTGGAAGTCCAAATCCGACGAAAAATAGTTTTCCACTGGTGATCCTCAAGATGTAAACTCCAACGTCTATTTAGAGTGGAGAATTGAAAAGCTTGCGTATGAAACCAAGATTGGGCTTTAGAGATACGTAAAGAGCAAAGAGGGGAACCGTCAGGCCAAAACCAATCTTCGTACCAAGGAGTATTAGTATGCATCTTATGCACAACAAAGTTGGAAAGGACTTGCTCAATGTGTTGGTAAATGACAATATCTTGTCTTTGAAACCCCCATTTAACTTTCGCATGTGTCCAAGAGAGGGTAGGAGAATCATTTCTAATAGTAAATAATTGATCAATATGGTGGAGATTGCGGTCAGCAAAACGATTGGCCCTATGAGAGAATTCATCGTAAAGACAACCTCCATTCTTTTTAAATATAGGGGACCACCAGATCGAGTGAGTCGACAGAGATTGCAAGCTTATCTGGGAAGGTTTCCATTGTAACAGATCTCGAAGTTGGCTCCAACAACGCCAAATTTGCTGGAACCAAAAAGAACCTTTGATCTTCTGAGAGTTTTTACTAATGATCCAATTGCTCCAATGAGTATTATGCCATCGTTGGTGTGTACCAAGACTAGAGATATTGTGCCTAAAAAGGATCTTCCAAGCTTCATCTCCTTCCATACATCGAGTCACCCATTTGGAGGCCAAGAGAATACTCTGGTGCTCAATAGAGGCAAGTCCTAAGCCCCCTTGTTCTTTATTTAAAGTGCAAGTATCCCAAGCTACTCGATGAAAAGCTTTGTGATCATCCTTATCCCCCCAAAGGAAATTCCTGAGAATGTTGTTAATGCAATGAAAGGAAGATTTGGAAGGAGCCATAAAGGAAGAGTAATAGACATGAGTGGAGCTCAAAATATGATTAGCTACGATAAATCTACCTGCAAGAGATAAGGGTTTAGAAGCCCATTTCAAAGCTTTATGTTTCACCTTTTCCACCACATTGTTCCATATGGTAGTGGGAGTAGCAAATAAAGCAATAGGGATGCCTAAGAGGGTGAAAGGATCAATAGGAGATAGCCACTTGATATCAAAGTGATAAGTCCAAGGAGGCCTAGGAGAGAAGCTAGATCGAATGGCTTGCGTTTTGTTCCAATTAATCTTAGCTCCTGAGGCTCTACAGTAGATATCTATGCATTGCAAGGCAGTGTTAAAATTATTATGGTCCTCGATCAAAGTGATAAAAGTATCATCTGCAAACTGGCTGTAAACAAGATCATGTCCTTGTTGTGGAAGAGAGATACCTCTTAGCCGCATAGAATCATTAGAAGATCTAAGAACAGCTCCCAGAGCATCAGCAGCTAGGATGAAAAGATAAGGGGCTAAAGGGCACCCTTGTCGAACTGATTTTTGAAGCTCAATGACCTTAGAGAAGGATCCGTTAATGCAGATGACTGAAGAGGCCTCGGACAAAACAAGATCAATATGTCTCTCAAAAGCATTACCTAAGTTGTGGTGTTTGACTATACTTTTTAAAAAGGACCAATCAAGCATGTCGTAAGCTTTAGCAAAATCAAGCTTAAGAAGAATAGCATTTTGATTAGTGGAAGAAGCCCAGTGCAAGCCCTCAATAGCAGTAACAACATTGTCTAAAATATATCTACCTTGAACAAAACCGGTTTGCTCCTTGCTTATAAGATGAGGAAGAAAGGGTTTAAGTTTATTAGCTATAGCTTTGGCAATGATTTTATAGATGACATTTAAAAGAGTGATAGGGCGCCAATTACTTATATTCAGTCGATCTCCTGACTTGGGGAGAAGCTTAATAATACCAGCGTTAATCTGCTTACCAAAGGATCCTTCCCTAAGAGCTTCCTTATATACCCTATAAACAGTGTCTTGAAGAGTGGGCCAGAATTTCTTAAAAAATTCTGTGGGAAGGCCATCCATACCAGGGGCTTTACCATCGTGGAGTTGTTGAAGAGCATTACCAAGATCCTGTTTGGAAAGAAGAGAAGCATCACCAAAGATGGAGCGATTAAAAGGTGTAATAGCTCCTAAACAAGTGTTAACTGCAGTGGGGTCAATCGCCTCTTTTCGAAAAGTTCGAGAGTAGAACTCAAAGAAGGCCTGAAGAATGTCATCCTTGGAGGTAAAGATATTATCTTCTACTTGAATAGCTGGAATTTTATGGGACGGATTCCCCCCTTTGAGGAGACGAAAAAAGCCCTTTGTAGCCTGGTCACCCATGCGAAGCCAAGAGAGACGAGCACGGAGGTGAGCACCTCTCGCTTCATAGTGATCCATTATACGTAGGTTCTCCTTGGCACGTTTCAAACGACTAAAGTGAGCCTCAGTAGCTTCATCTTGATTAATGGTGTTTTGAAGTAAGGAAATTTCTTCATGAAGGTTGGACTTGTGAGAACTTAGTTGTGAAGCAATCAATTTACCTGCATGTTTGGAAAACCGTTGGAGGCGGGTACAAGCATTTGTCCACCAATCAATCCAACCGTCATCACCGAGGGGTTTAGGATGCAAATTCCAGATTTGCATCAATAAAGAGCAAAGGGAGTTACTATGAAGAAAGGCAGTGTTAAAAATATAAAGATCGTTAGAAGAGTATGAGTTCCCAGAGTGGGAAAGAGACCAATGAATAGGATAATGATCTGACAAGACCTGGGAATAATCTGCTTGGACAGGGGCACCGTTGGTAGAAGTAAAATGAATAAGGGGATTAGTAGATAGATAAACCCTATCCAATCGAGAAGAGATGTAGGAAGCACCAAGTCTAGCGTTACTCCAAGTAAACCAGTTAGAGGTACTAGAAGAGGAATAGTTTTCATTAGCTTCTTGCAACGTTAATTGACATTTCAACGAGAGCCACTCAGAGAGCTCCCTGTTGTCTAAACCACCTCTATGTCCTCCTAATTTATCCTTTGGATGCTCAATCATGTTCAAGTCCCCAGCAATAATCCATTTAGCTGGGGGTAAATTGTGTCTGAGCCAATTCCACAAGAGCTTCTGATCGGTTGAGTGACAAGGAGCATAAATGGAGACAATCCCTAAGATCTCATTCGCGTATCGTAATCGAACCCAACTACAATGCCCTAAATTATCACAACCGTGATCAAGAACAGACTCCTGCCACTTATTATGAAGAAAAATTATAGCCCCCCCTTTACCATGTTCATGGTGAGTAGAAACATAAGAACTGTTGGGAAAAATGCTCTGGCAGCAAGTTTGAAGATTGAATCCTTGGATTTTAACTTCTTGAAGACAAACAACGTCAAAGGAATGTCTCTGAATATAATCTCGAACTATATATCTTCTACGAGGGTCTGAGAGACCCCTAACATTCCATGAACAACACTTCATTGGGTTTGTGTAGAAGGAAGAGGATCTTCCTCGACCACCAATGCCTTAAAAGAATTTCTAGATTCAAAGTTGTTAACTAGAGGACGCCGAGCGCTTGTTCGTTTGTAAATGGGCTGGCTAGAACCAGTCGATGAGCGATGCCCTTTAGGGAAAGCACTAAAGATGGGGTTATCGCGTGTGACTGAGGCATAAGATTTTCGGGTAACACGCTCCCAACTACTAGTAGCGTCTTTTGGGGCCCCTTCTTGGTTAAGAGGGGTCTTGGTGGCGTCAGTATCCTCGACTCTCAGATCTTCAACTTCGGACACCTTGGCATCTGAAGAAGGAGATTTAGTTGGGGGAACCTCAACAGTATCCTTGGCTATGTCCTGAGCTATGTTTTGATTTTTTAGTTCTTCACTATCTTGTTCTGCTAAAATTCGCTCAGTTTCAAGCTTGGCTAGTAACTTTGGACATTAGGCTTTACGGTGGTTCGGATCGTGACAGTAGTAACAACGGTTAGGAAGTGTAAGATATGTGATTTTTTGAACAAAAGTCTTTCCTTTCACATTAACTTCCAATGAATCAGGACGTGGCTTTTGCATATCTAGTTTGATGCACACTCTTCGAGTTGGTCGTGGACGAAAACCTGAAAAGGCTTCTATACCGATGACTTCCCCAACTTGTGCAGCAAGGATATCAACATGGGGAGAAAAAAGAGAAGGTAGTCCTGGAAATTCAATCCACACCGGCAAAATACTTTTGCTTGCTTTTTCGGGATCGAAATCCTCCTTCCAAGGTTGAAGGACTAAAAAAGATCCATAAACATCCCAAATTGATTGTTGTTTCACAAACTCTGCCATCGCCTTAGTTTCAAAAGCGAATAGAAAAAAGCCTCTCGTAAGATTGGAAGCTAGGGTTATTCTAATATTACGGGGTTCCCAAAATTTTTTAACCCAATCCTGGAACACCGAGGCAGGAGGAATCCTACCAGTAAAGAAGCCAATGGTATAAAGGTGAGTAAATGTTTGCACAGTTTGATCAAAGATGTCTTCCGGAAAATCAAAACGTAAAACAGAATCAGTAGCATCCATGTTGGTGAGCTATCAGGAGGCGGTGAGTCAATGTTGGAGGATTCCATTAATTTACGTTTTTTGCCTCCAACATCCGAGCAAGAAGGGGAAACAGATTGGGTCATGCAGACCCGTTGGGCCTACCCCTAGTCACTTCAAAAAAAACAGATAGAGAAATTTTTGTTTGTTTGTTTTTTAATGGAATAAAAAAATATATATATCTATATATATATAAAATAAACAAAACACAATGGAACAAACTCACCCGGTGCGTAATGCCGCGGGCACAGTAGAAGGTGAAAGGTCCTACTTGCAATGTAGCAAAACCCCGTCCCAGTGATCAGCACGCTGTTCTGCCCTATGTCACAGGCCAGCACAGCGAACACTGAAACCCTCGCGCTCGAAAGCAGGCATAGCGAACACAGAAACCCTCCCTTCTCCGTTTTCTGGAAAGCAGGCACAGCGAACACAGAAACCCTCCCTTCTCCGTTTTCTGGGTTTTCGATTTGGCAAAGCAAATTATGAGAGCGCAAAAGCCAGACAGATACCGAAAATCGGAAGAGCGGCACCGCAAGAGGTCTCTAATTCAAGAGCAACCGGCAGCCGAGCGCAGAAAAAAAATTCCGGCATTAATCATAGTCGATATGCGACATTCCGCAAGTACCACATTTCGTCGCACTTCGAAAACATTGCACGTGGTTTGAGTCGCAACCTCTTATATCCGGAGGAAGGATGTTAACATGGTTAAGTTGTTATTTCATTATTTTATAAAGATTTGTAAATAAGAGGTTACCTGTTTGAAATGTACTTTATAAAAGACTCGAGATAATGAATGTTACAAGAAAATGAATGGTTTCATCAAGGAAAATTATAGCTTTAGTTATGGAAGATTATAATGGAGGATCTTTCTTTAAACAAAAGGCTCTTCTGGAAAACTATAAAAGAAAAAGTCTTGGATAAAGTTTAGTTGAACACATTTATTTACATTTTATTGGAGGAGGTTTGTTATCTAGTACTCAAAAGTATCTATTCTCATCTATTCCTATTCATTTAAGGAATGAAATTGCTCAAGGAAGGATCTAGCTCTTCATAGAGGTGAATGGTGAAAACAAGCTCATGTGGCCAACTCCATTTTATTGGGACAAAGCTAAGATGATAATGATGATGATGAAATTGCTAAGCAAGAATGAGCTCCATCATCTTCTTATTGAGATTGATTGTTGGATCAATTTATTGAGAGAAGAGCCTATTTGCAAAGTGTGTAAACAAAGCATAGAGGATGAAAAACATATTTTTATTTTGTCCATCTTTGGCTCACATTTGAATGAATTATAATATTAACTGTAATTTGTTGATTTTTTTCTTTCAAATTGACCATATTTGCTTGCTACATTACATCAATGATGTTTTCAACTTTCTTTGAAAATGTGTTGAGGCTTTGTAATTGTTCAACAAATCCTTTGTGAGTTCTTGGACGTAATAAAAATTTCCAGTTTCTAGTAATATAGGTACATCCCAAGATATATAGTCTAATTAGAATTTTCTCAGTATTGCCAACTAGAATCGAACCCATGACTTGGCACTTTCAAATCAAGAATTCTATAAAATCTCTTTCATGTTATATGTAAGTTCTAGAAAAGTATTGTACATGTTTTTGGACATATTTATAGTGGTTCTCTCTTATTATTGGGGCTGTCAAATAATGATGTGTTAGCCTAGTGGTAAGACTCTTGAGTTATATATCTTGGGGCATATTTATATTATAATTATTCTAGGGTTCCAACATTGCATGCACCATTAGACACCCACCTCCCTCTTCCCTTTACTTATTAAGGGGGTTGTCAAAACCCAAAGGAATGATTATAAATACATTCCAAGACATATAAGCAACATAATAGTTTAGAGGAATTATAGAGAAATATATCCTTCTTGATTGATTGCATTTTTATATTAAATGTTATTTTTTGTTAGTTGAGTTTGTTTAATTATTTTTATGTTACACGCAATAATGATTGGATCCTTTGTGCAATTGATTGCTTTTTATTATGTTTCATTACTATGATTCTTTTTCTTTACATATAATAATGAAGTGTTAGCCTAGTGGTAGACTCTTGATTTGGTAACTCCAAGTTATAAGTTCGATTCTAGTGGGCAATGTTATGTTGTAGAGTCCTTCTTTAAAAGAGTGAGGTAATAACTAAGAATATGCTTGGAGCTATAGCTCTAGGCTATACCAAGCTCAAGGTGTAAATTTTGTTTTAAAAAATACTTTAAGTTCTGAGACCACCTTCCACCCCCCATCTTCCCCCTTTTGCCGTAGATGTTATTATGTTTCATAGTTTTCATTTCATGTTTTTATACTATATGTGTATAAATATTGTTATATTAGGTATTAATGAGTGTTTAAGAGTTTGTTAAGATAGGGTGCTTATAGTTTAGGTAGTTAGAGAAGACACTCATCTCTTACTGAGGAGGTTGTGGTTTCAATTCTTACCTTTGTCTCTATGTGTGGTAGTAGTTTAGCCCTTATGTCCATTTGTTTCCACACAAAAAAAAGGACTATAGGGAGTATATGTTGTTATGATCTTCGCACCACAATAGGGTAGATGTAACCCACTAAACAAGACTAACTCTTAAAAGGATACTTCACTACTATTAGTGATGAGTGGTGAGGTACCCCTACACTCAACCATACGAATACGAGCGTGCACGCACGATCCGGTCGAACTCCGTAGACTAAATGCCTTAACACCACAAGAAACACTTGGGGTTAATCGTTCGTTGTCTTCCCAGGCTTGCTTGTAAGTGTCACGGTGTATGGTTAAGCAAGTCTGAGGTATGTGATTTTTTTTGGTATTTT
>MNCI01002752.1:82849-110994 GCA_015680685.1 Gnetum montanum | reverse complement strand
TATTCAGTAATCAGCTCTTGCATGCCAATTCGTACCAAGGCACAGAAAAGCATGTTGGGAGCAGAGCGATCTTGGGATAACATGATGTTACCTTGCATGTCTCTCCACCGCAGTTGCTCATCTTGATGGAAAACAAAGGTAAAATCCGGCACATACTCATCGGGATGAGTATATGTGACCTTAGATTGTTGAGGACATGGTTGATCTCGGTTATGCGTATGATGCTGACTTTCTCCTGTATTGTCCTTAGGTGAGTTGATTTCGTGAGAAGAAGCCATTTCTATTGGTGTGCTAATTTCACCGTTATTTATTGTTCTTGATTAACTGATTAACCCTAAGGTTCGTTTTAAGCTCACAACGATGTGAGTGATATCCCTTATGTTAAATTGGCGAAAAAACACTTAGTCCCCGGCAACGGCGCCAATGATGAGTGGCGAGGTACCCCTACACTCCACCATACGAATACGAGCGTACACGCGCGATCCGGTCGAACTCCGCAGACTAAATGCCTTAACGCCACAAGAAACACTTGGGGTTAATCGTTCGTTGTCTTCCCAGGCTTGCTTGTATGTGTCACGGTGTATGGTTAAGCAAGTCTGAGGTATGTGATTTTTTTGGTATTTTCGGCTTATCTTCTATGCTACCAGGAGAAAGGGTTGAGAAAACTAAACTAACTCTAACTAAGATCTAAGTCTAAATTAACTAGCGTCAGCATCCGTTCCCACTTGCCGGACACACCCTGAACTATGCAACTGCAGCTTACCAAACGCTAATCGTTACTGGGATCGCCACACGTAACGCAAGTGCTCGAAGTGGTCGTACTGAGGCACCTATTTAGCCTACGTGTGATAAGCAGCCGATTCCTTAGCCAGCCGTACACACCCGTGGGTGCTCGTAACTAAGTCGTACTTATCACACGATCTAGCCTAGCAATGAGCAGCCGATTCCTCAACTAGCCGTACACATTAGACCCTGGAGTTACCAAGCGCAGAATCCTGGAATACGCTACTGGGTTACCAAGCAGCCAATGCTCGTAATTGAGTCGTACTCATGCATTGCGTCAAGCAGCCGATTCCTTGACTAGCCGTACACGTCCGTAGACGCTCGTAATCAAGTCGTACTTGTGTGCACTAGGAAAGCAGTAAATAAACAACAATAAAACCACGTGCTGCAAGGTTTATCCAATCAAGTTCGTCTTTATTGCCGTACACAACTTGGGTTCAGGTTACAAGCTGCTCGAATAAAGAGCCGTTCACTCTAGGACTTCTACTGCGGGCACATGGGGAAAAATTCTAACTCTGGAGTGATCAATCTGCCAGAGCTTCGCTACTTCTAGCCAGGATTTTGAAATGAGGGGAGTGCTGCCTCTTATTTATAGATATGGCGGCAGACCGCGATATCGCGTACGCGATATCGCAGGGAAAGACGCGATATCGTGTACGCGATATCGCAGCGGCCGCGATATCGCGGCACAGTGCATGTCGCGTCTCATCAATTAGCATAGCCTTTTTCTTGAAATTGATGAATAATGAAAATTACAATCCATTGGCTATGACATTGCAACTAATGTTGTGACTTGCAAATTTGACATCTCTAAGTTTTATCACTGTTATAAATACAGATGGAACAAATTGTATTGTTTAGTCAATTGTAGAGAAACTCTATTAGTTTTATTTCTAAAATTGTACCTATTAGCAATCGCCTGCAACATGTATTTAAGTTAGTTGTTTGAAGTCTTTATTCAAGTTCTTATACCTGGATGTATCCATGAAAGATAGTAAAGATCAAGAATGATTTCTTCATATTACAACACTTTGACTCAACATAGATTTATATTTCAGCATTTACTTCTTGCATTTGATTTCTATTTTCAAAGCATAGTTTATGTTTCTTGCACATTAAATTATGGTAAAATGAGCACAACACAATCTCGAGCATTAAACTCATATTAACTTGGTAATCATAATGACTAAAGACTTGGTGTGCTTAGCAGTGTAATAGCTTGGTAATCACAATAGTTAATATGAACATTTAGGAACATTATAGAAGGTTTTGGAAGTGACACTCATTGCCTTAAACTAAATTAGCATTTACTTTCAATTGCACTTGTAGTTAACCTTAGTATAGATTATTTTTTATTTTTAGTTAATATGGACTAAACAACATCATTGATCATATACACAAATTATGTTTAATCATACACTGTGAGCCCACTAGGAACATGACTAGAAAGATAATGATCTATGATCAATCTATGCTACTTATGGACATACAATCCATTCCTTTCATAGATTATACACTCTATTGCAATACTCATAGATTCGTGTGGTTGGATATGGGGCATGTAGCAAGATCATTTCTTATCAACTGATGAGCGGCTAGGTACCCCTACGTCCAACCATACGAATCACGGGCGTTCACACGTGACTCGGTCGAATTCCGTAGACTGTAAGCACTTAACATACACCAGACTCTAACCAGTGAAACCTTGGATTAGAACGGTCATTGTCCTCCTAATCTCACTTGTGAAGTTCTGATTACAATGATTAAGTGAGATTAAGGCTAATGATTTTTATATCTTTTTGCATATCTTTTGGTGGCTAATTTAAGGTATGAAAAGTAAGGAATAAACTATTATCTAATCTATAATTATCCTAGCTTATACTTTAACTATTCCTAGCACAAGTATCTGATCCCATCTTCCGAGAACATTTTGAGCATCTCTTAACACTTCTGGGTTACCAGACGTTAAGTGTCACTGGGCTTACCAAGTGTTTGATTTACGTTCCAGATGGTCATACTTATGGCCTTTACAAACTACAAATAAGCAATAGCGATCAAAATAACAATAATCGAAACTTAAGTAATTAACAAATAATTAACAAAGCATAAACATGTTAAACTATTGAATGCATAAAATAGCTAAGTCCAAATGCTGCAAGGAATTCTTGAATAGTTCATCTTTATTGTCGTCATGCCAATGGGCTCAGATACATCAACGCTCAAATAAAGAGCCGATCACTTTTCTTACACCTGCTGCGGGCACTTGGAAAATATTCTATCTCATGTGGGAACAAACTACAAGAGCTTTGCTACAACTAACTAAAAGATGCCTAAATGAGGCGGGAGCCCTCTTATTTATAGGCTGAGATAGGCAGCTACGTAAACGGGGCCACGTCGACGTAGGAAGGCTACATCGATGGGCCCGCGTCGACATGGCCGCGTATACGTGGCCCAGTCAATGCATGGACTTAATGAGACTTCATCATACCCCCACGACTGAGCAAAAACTCGGCCTCAAGTTACTTTACAATTTGGAAGGTATGGGTTCTTATTTACAACACACATAACTTAAACACACACATGACACAACATGAATTTGACCAAGTGCCCGAGTTACAGAGGAGAACAAATTACAAAAATGGCAGTGTTTGGAGACAAAATTGAACACCTTGCTCGTCCTGGAGCCTCTACTGTGTAGGATGATGCAAAAAATTGCTAGAGAAGATCACATCATCCTTGGGGGCGATGGTTCTGATGAACCTTCTCCAGCCTTTGGCCCATGCATTGGTGGCGGCATGGGTGGCGGTTGCCCTGCAGCAGCTACAACTTTTGGAGGTAGTCGAAAAGCCTCCAATAGAGCCCTCATCTTTTCTTCCTTGCTTTGGGGATCGTTCATGGTCCAGGTAGCTTCTCCAATGTGTGCTAGAGCTGGAACTTCCCAAGGGCATGGTAGTGCTAGAAGGAGTTCCTTTAGGTTGACAAACCAGGCTACGAACTACTTGCGTTCGATGTCGAACACTTGGACTGATGCCTATAACTACTGGTAGCATCCATCCTATAGGCCAGGTCCTCTGTGACTTCGTTGACCTTCAAAGCTTGAGTAGAGGACCTCGAGTTCTGCGTTTGCCATTTCTAGCTTTTTCTTCATTGCCTTGTGCACCTAGAACTCTCCCTCGTATAAGGAATACGAGGTGGCCACTTGCTTTTCTAATTTTGACCACGGTTTGCCAACTGTGAGCATAGCCAGGTGTGCATATCGGAGGTTGGCAAGCTCCATGTATTCTGTCATCTCCTCAATTTACAGCTCTTTTAGGTAGATTTCAGCTTTATTGAAGTCATTCAACCCATCAAAGATAGGTTGCCATGCATCGCCTCTTTCTTTGAGCTGCTGGAGTTCTTGGTTCATCTTAGCTTTTGTGATTTGAATATGCTTTTCGTTCACTTCTTTCTACAATCCCACTTGGTCCTTGTAATGATTTTTAACTTTTTCAAATTTCAAGGCCTCATTTTTCCAAGCGGAAATTTCGATTGCAGACTTCTGTCGCAATGCCCGAACCTCCTCCATTGACAGATTTTGATTTTCAGTAGCCAACCTCCTTATGTCAATGTTCACCTTGGCTAGCTCTTCCTATTATTGGTGGATGAAAGTTTTCATGTGTCTATTTTATGCACCAACATTGCGCAGGCAATGAACCTCTGCGGTCAATCGTACGTTCTCTTGACGAACCTCTGCCAAGTCCTTCTCTAAGTGATACGCGCAGGCATCTACTATGGACTTGTCAAGGATCGCTGTCTCTTGCACATCCTTAACAATCTGAAGTCTAAGTTGAAGCTATTGAAAAGCTTCATCCCTAGTGATTTTGCAGTTGAGGATGGCTAGATTGGCAGGTTTGGGCTCGTAATTGGGCTACCTCCGTTGCCAAGCATTGACAAGCATCTTGAGCAACTTCAAGTTGCCCTTCTAAAAAGAGGCTCTTGCCCCTTGCCGAGAGCAACTCCGACTGGGTTGTAGTAATGTTGTCCAAAAGGTCAAAGACATCCAGAAGTGGTTACCTGATCCCCACCAGTTGTTCCAAAAACTCTTCGTGTTGGGCTGCATCAATATTGCTATGCGAAGTTCCAATAGACACATGTACATCTTGTAGTCCATGAATGTTTGGTACAGGTGTTGTCGATGCATTGAGAGCCGTAGCAATTGTGTCAGCAACCACTTCGGCCGCAACTTCTTGTCCCTGGTGCTGCATCACCAGGACCATCGCCCCTTCACCATCTTCCAAGTAGACTGAGAAGGTAGCAGCATTCCTTAAAATTTTAGGAAACAACTATTGGGTTGACCTTGTTACCTCTTGGATGCTTGGATCCATTTTGGTTGGGACTTGTGCTCGGGTGGTGGAGAATACTGGCCCTATCCTTTCAAGCAAGCTAACTGATTGAGCCACTTTCTCCAGGTGGCTCATGGAAGGGTGATAGACCAAAGGGTCATCTCCTCCACTGGTCCTGCTAGATTGCTCTCGTTGGCTCAAGAGCATTTCCCGGATCTCGCAGATGTATTTTGCCATGGTTTGCAAGCCCGGCTGCATTGTTTGTGCAGGTGGTGGAGGTGGTTGCTACTCCTCCTTTGTGTGTGTGGTGATAGAAGTTTTATCTTTCATCATCTCTCACCACGAGGCAATAGGGGCATTCCAAATTACATCGTTTGAATATCGTGCTATCCCTGCTCGTTTGCACAACTTTTGGATTAGGCAGGGAAAGGGGAGAGCTCATCTTCCATGTTCGTTCTCAGCAAACCTCTTTTCAATCTCTGGAAATAGCAGCTGTGGAAGACTCATGGGAAATTTCCCACTCAAGGCAGTACATGCACAGGCAGAGAAGGCTGTGATTTTACTGGGTCTTACTGTTGAGTTCAGATGGTAAGACACAATCTTTGAGTATACTCTCTTCGCCATGGTTAGGGAGCTGAACTCCTTGTGTTCTACCTTGTAGCATCGTTTGGTCCATTGCGCCTTTACCTCTGGATCGGCCTTCTTTGGAATTTCAACCACATCTACCCTGGTTTCAGGTAACCCTAGAGCCTACGCTATTACTTCTGAAGAGTAAGAGACATAAATGTCTTTGATTCTTACTCTAGACCCTGGTTTCCGATTCGTCTAGAAGAGATAAGTTTCTCCTAAGTACCATTCACCACTGGTTGTGATGATTGGCCACATCGGAAAGTTCTATAGTTGGAGCCTCACGTCTTCTGGCACGTTTTTGAGGAATGGTCCAAAATTTAGCTCTTGAAGGACCATTCACTACATCTCGAGCGACGTGATAGCATCAAGGCAGGCTTGGGTCAGGGTGACCTCAAGCCGAGGGGCTATCCAAGGAGTCTCATCCCCAAGTGATTGCTTGCCGGGAATCTCCTCTTCAGGTTTTTGATGAACAAATTCCACTTTAGGTCTTTCGCGGAAGGGCCCTGTTGCATGAGAGCCCTCCACATGCTCTCGCGGTTACATACCTTGTCCCCTTCCCATGCGTGGGCGCTTGTCCCTTGGTTGTGATGATCCTTCGTCCCTTGGGTGCCTCGGTTTGGGTACCATCTGCAATCAACATAACTACCTATTAGACCATTCATAAGTAGCTTAAGATGGTCCGTATATACCTTTTCAGTTTGACCAAGTTATGTTGTTGGCACAAGCACACCATTAAGTCTTCCAAAGCATTAATTTATGGGTTAGGGCCAAAGTTTTCATAATTAACCAAGTAATTAACTACTTAACTAATTATAGTTAATCACACAAAGGCACCAGCCCCCCCCCCCCCCCCCCCCCACGACTAAGAGCAAACCTCTGGTTGCTTAAAAGGACAAGGATTGGGTGGTGCAGACTTGCGATGGAATGTAGGTGCGTTGGGAAAGGTTAGGTAGAAAAAATGGCAAAAACTCCCCTCAATTTGGATTCTAAATGATGAAAAATGGCAAAGTGCGGTGGGGTATATATAGGGGTTAGGCGCTGCGTCGACGGGGCTGTGTATACGCGATCGTGTATACGCAGTGACTGCATCGAAGGGGCCCCGTCGACGTAGGTGTGGTTACTCGTTGACCAGCATTGACCAACCCATATAAAGCCCAAAATGATGAATTTGAAATGCCAAATTGGGGTGGTTGAAGCATGTGAGAGGCCCAGACATGGCTAAGAACATGAGGAAGGGAATTGGGGGCGAAAAAGAGACAAAAATAGGAGAATGGGACTCAAAAATAACTCCATGGGAAATAAATCGAGCAATGGGACCTGAAAACTAGTTAACCACGAAATCCAAAGGATTGGAGGCTTAATAAGTAGGACCAAGAAGATGCAGGTGGGTCCTCCCCATAGCAGGCCATAGCCTTAGTAGCCCCTGCATAGTCCTCAACACCGGGGTCTGTGGGCCCCAGGGCCAAGAAATGGTGTTCTCCAGGTAAGACTCCTACCCAAGAGATCCCGCCAAGGCAGGGGAAACCCATGGATATCACGACACACCTTCACGACATAAGACAGGCAGTGAGGTGAGGGACGGAGAGAACGGGATGAGGATAGAGAGACAAGAGAATGGTATTTCGATCGTCGATCACATGAAATCCCATGTGTAGAGGTGGTTAAGTGACCTGGTAGAACCGTTCCTGAGTTCAGACCCAAAACCATCCGCATTCAGTGGCATCGCAGTAATAGACAAAGTCTTAGCCATCCTCCAAGAAAGCAAGAATGACCCCACAGAGAACCACCACTTCAAAAAACATGAGAGGAAGGAAGGAAGGGAACGAGACGAAGTTAGAGGGGATCAAGGAAGTTCCATAACTAGTGTGGTGGCCCATTAGAGGTGGTCTAAGGGGTGTGCTTTGAATTCCCACACAGTGATTTTTTTTGTCTATTTTGGGGGAACCACACCATGCAAAGAGCCATGTAGGTTTGCATGAATTCAACCAAGGGGTATGCTTTGAATCCTCATGTTTTTTTTGGATTTTTCAGTGAGGACCACACCATGCAAGGTCGAACTACCCAGAAGCTTCCGTGGAGTGGTAGGAAATCCGTAAGGACATACCAACAACCTCAGAAGGTAGAACAGAGCAACGAATATTGCATTCCCCTTGAAGTCACACCTGATTCAAACCATTGGGTCATCCTCGAGTCTAGGAACCACACAAGGCACACATTTAATTAAAATGTTGTTAAGGAAAGGGGTTGCATGTTCTCGACAGAAGGAAAACCATGGAGTGGGTGAATGAGTGGATGACGTGAACTCATTGCCAATTTTATGAGCGGAAAGTAGATGTAAAGTCCAAAAAGAACCATGTGAAGGTAGAAACTAGAAAACTAGGTGGATGAGTGTACATTACCCATCGCAACGAAAACCATCTGCGCTAGACATCTGAAGTTAACAAGACGACAAATTAGCAATTATGCGAAAAATAAAACATTCAGAAAGAAATGAAAAATAAGTAAAGAAAGGAAAAAATGTACGAAGAATTTGCAAATGTATACATGATGGTGAAAAACAAAAAAGTGTAAAACAAAAAATGACAAAATGGGGAGGGGTGTAGTGGAATGGATCAGCAAGGAGGACGATCTCCCCCATGACTGGGTGGAAAGGAGGAGACACGAAAAATGGAGCATGGCTATCCTGGTGATGATGAGGTGGCTACACTGGTTGAGTGGAGTTTGCGGAATGGTTTCAGTTATTGGTGGTTGACTAATTGTGTTCTAGTGGGATCCTCAGGTTTGTGGATAAGCAAGGCCCCAAATGGGAAGGTGTCAGAGACAATGTAAGGTCCCTCCCATAGTGTTTGAAACTTGGTCGATTGAGATACATGTGAGGAGTTCCAATATAGTACTTTGTCTCCACATATGAATGAGACCTTCCAGATCCTAAGATCATGTCATTTTTTGTTGTAGGCCTTGTGGATCTCATTGGAGGACAAGGCCACTAATTGGTTCTTATCTAGCATACTTACATTATTCAGTCGTTTGCATTGTGCTAGCGGTAGGTCAAGATCTAAGTCACTGGCGGTGGATAGTGTGTGGAGTTCTTCTTGAATTGGAAGTGTTGGTAACTTTTTGTACACTAACTCATAGGGAGAGTACCCTACAGGAAGTTTCCAAGTGGAGCGATAGGCCCATAGGGCATCGTTAAGCTTAGTGCTCCAATCCCTCCTATATTTGTTGATGGTTCAGGTAAGGATCTTGGTGATCTCCCTATTGGTGACTTCAGCCTGCCCGTTGGCTTGGGGGTGATAGGGAGTTATAAATTTATGCATTACCCCTAAGTGCTACATGAGTTTTCGAAAAGTGACACCCATAAAATGAGTTCCATTATTAGAAATGAGTGCATGTGGCACTCTAAACCTGTTAGCGATTTGTTGCTGGACAAATCGTGTGGCAGTGTTGGAAGAATAGTCAATGATCGATGTTTCCCACTTTGTACAGTAGTCCACAACTACAATGATGTATGCCTTTTCGTTTGATAGGGGTGTGATGGGTCCCATGAAGTCGATACCCCAAATGTCGAAGGGCTCTAGTGGCTGGATCCACTATTGAGGTCCCTCCAACCGTGTTGTCATCCCACCATCCCTTTGGCATCATTTGTAGGAGCAGGCAAACCATTGTGTGTCCCTAAATATGGTGGGCCAGTAATACCCTGCAAGTAGGATCTTAATGGTAGTGCGACGTCCAGCATAGTGGTNAATGGCTATGGTGGTCACCTTGGACAAATTCTGACATTATGTGCTCTGATACAAGGTGTTTGTGCATACTGACCATAGTGCTATTCGGTTCTTGATGAACAAACCAACGGTGAGCCCCCACATAATCCAGTGGCTGGTGATTCTTCAGGAGTTTGATCTTACCATGGTAGATCGGAAGGGGACTGAGAATATGGTTGCTGACCACTTGTCTCAGTTGTGATGGGATGATGTAGAAGAGGAGAAGCCCTTATTCGACCAATTTCCAGATGAACTCCTCTTCACAGGCATAGTTGATCCCCTTGGTTCCNATGGAGAAATTGTTGTTTTTGTCGATGGTTCCACTCCTTTGGCAACTCTTGAGTGGTGAGGTAGGTAAGGATGTGGTGGAACCAAGGGGATCAACTATGCCTGTGAAGAGGAGTTCATCTGGAAATTGGTCGAATAAGGGCTTCTCCTCTTCTACATCATCCCATCACAACTGAGACAAGTGGTCAGCAACCATATTCTCAGTCCCCTTCCGATCTACCATGGTAAGATCAAACTCCTGAAGAATCACCAGCCACTGGATTATGTGGGGGCTCACCGTTGGTTTGTTCATCAAGAACCGAATAGCACTATGGTCAGTATGCACAAACACCTTGTATCAGAGCACATAATGTCAGAATTTGTCCAAGGTGACCACCATAGCCATTAACTCCTTTTCGGTGGTGGTGTAGTTCAACTGAGCACCCACAATGCTACAGCTTGCACAATGGATATAATAAGGATGTTTTTGATCGTCACACTGTGTAAGCATAGCTCCCAAGGTGTAGTTGGACAGATCCATCATAATGTGAAAGGGTCTGGACCAATCAGGGGCTCGTAGAACTAGAGTTTCTATAAGTTTCTGTTTCAGCACTTGGAATGCAAACTCGCACTCCTTGGTCCAAATGAATGGAGCATCCTTCTTTGTCAGCTTTACCAACGGCTTGGCGATCTTTGAGAAGTTTTCAATGAATTGCCAGTAGTAACCAGTATATCCAAAGAATGATCAAACATCTTTGATGGTACTTGGTTGGCAGGTGATTCCTTGGATAACCCTGATCTTTTCAGGATCTATGTTGATCCCTATTTGTGAAATGCGATGCCCCAACACTATGCCCTCTTGGACCATCAAATGGCTCTTCTAACAATTGAGCTGCAGATTGGTGTCTACACACCTTTTCAAAACCTAATCTATATGGTCCAAGGCTTGCTCGAACATGGCCCCATAGGTGGAGAAGTCATCCATGAAGACTTCCATCCCATTGTCGATTTGTTGTTGGAAGATGATTAAGACAAGGCATTAGAACGTAGCAGGCACATTGCATAGGCCAAAGGGCATCTTCTTGTATGCGAAAGTCCCCCATGGACTCGTGGAAGTAGTTTTGGCCTGGTCCTCTGGTGCTATTTGGATTTGGTTATAATCACTATAACCATCCAAAAAACTGTAGTAGTGGTGCCCTACTATGGTGTCCAACACCTAGTCCACAAATGGAAGCGGGAATTGATCCTTGAAGGTTGCCATATTGAGCAACTAAAAATCTATACAAACCCTCCCCTTGCCACCTTTTTTGGGCACGATAACGAGTGGGCTAACCCATTCGCTATCAGCAAAAGAATAGATGAATCTCGTCTTTAGCAATCGTTCGATTTCATCTTTTACAATCTGCTTCAATTTGGGATTCAACAATCTTTGTGGCTGTCATCGTGGTTTCATAGAAGGGTCAAGATAGATTTGATGCTAGCAGACCCTGGGATAAACTCTAGTCAACTCAGGATATGACCATGTGAATGTAGCAACCCATTTGTTTACCATCTTCAGCAACTTCTTCTTCTATTCAGGAGCAAGGGTGGCATTAATGATTACCAGCTTTCCATTTTGCAAAAATGCATACTCTAAGTGTGCTGGTAAAGGCTTCAACTCAAGGGGCTCTTGTTTGAAGCTCTTAGGGATTTCTAGCTTCCCCCAGTCATCTTGGTCATCAACAGTAGAGACCTATTGATGAATCTCTTCCATTTCATCTCTACTATCAATGTAGGCTTGCACAATCCCCTCTAATGGTTCCATACACAAAGTGCTGCTAGTAGGATCAGCTGTCATCCACTAGGTGCCTTCTTGGTTAGTGGCTGCTGCGTATAGGCACTATTGAACAAGTGATTCCTCGCTACACCAACTGCATGCTCGAATGGATATCCGCTTAGTGAACCATAATTGCTGCACACAGTTGCACCCTAAGTCACTGTATGCGATGCATGGAACTCGTTTCTTCTCGACCTTCTTGAAAGGATTTTCCTTTAAAATTTCAAGGGATAGATCACGGAGGCCTAGTCATGCGTCCACCGTGCTTAGCTAGGTCCTTTCCATGATGATTGGGAAGTTCCCCTTGCAGTTCTCTACATAGTCCCTTGGAGAGACCAGTTGTTGAAGATAGTACCCATAGGGATCTGGCTGTTTGTAAGGGTATTGCTACCTTGGAGGTGGCATTCCCCATGTTTGTGGGTGCTTCCATTGTTGGAAGTATTTATACAGTTGCGGTGGCGGTTCACTTGGATAGTAGCCTTGCTGCTACTGGTGGAGCCGCCTAGAATTGCCTTGTGGATAAGGTAGCCTTCGGGGTGTTTGCCTTTGAACCAAGTGAGGGTTCAATGCGTACACCCCAGAATCTTGAAGATGTGACACCACAGGACAACATCCCTTAGGATGTTCATATTGGCATATGCCACATTCATCATTTTCCTCGGTGTCAAAGTCTGCAACCTGCTCTGCTACAACAACCTTGCCCTTACCCTTATGTTGGGCATGTTCAGCTTCTTTCTTCCTACGTCAATCACAGTAATTACCTTGTTCTTTGGATTCCTCTATGATTTTTAACACTCTTTGGACCCTTTCATCCAAAGTGTCCCACATCTTATCCACCTTCGCCGAAATTTTAGATGCAAACTTTTGTAACGGCAAGGTCTTTTGGTTTACCGCTGCTTCTAGTGATGATTCTTCTTCCTCATCACAAAAATGGACTTCCCTTTTCCTGAGGGAAGGATCTCAGTTGAATTCTTCTGCACTCTCCTTTTTTCTAAGTTCACCTTCCTCCTTGGCTACCTTTTCGATGAGGCGTTGCAATTGATGGGCCCTTAGCTCTGACAATTGTCCCTGGGCGTACACGCCAAGGGTCTTTCGTGTTTCAAAACAGAGCTCATCAATGATGTGGCGAAGCTGTGCCCATTGAGAGTAACCATGACCAGGACACCGATGCAACAATGAGTAGTTCCTCTTCATGGCAGCATCCAAGGGTTCATGATTCCATTGTTTCCAGCCTTGGATTTGCCGTCTCAAATTCACCACTCTAAAGTACGTTTGATACTTGTCATTGTCAATGTTTTGCAGGGTGCAGGCATCATGGAATGCCTATAGGTGAGTCTGCGGATCACAGTTGTATCCCCCTTCAAATCTGGGGATGTTTTTCATATCAACGCGCTTGATCCGGTTATCTCTCATGTGCCTACTAGGGATTTGAACTGCCTCAGCGATCTGGAGCATACTCTGGGTAGCCAACAACGGCTCATCTGAATCATAGTCCTGCTGAGGACCATGATGTCTGTGACGATTCTAGCTATCTCTCCTTTCATGTCGGCGAGTATCGTGCGATTGCTCACGTGCTTCCTCACGTTGTTCCTTTCGAACCTTTTTTCCTTCGTCCTTTCACTTCCTCCTACCTCGGTTATGATCAGAGCCTGAGCTGGATGAAGGAGAAGGAGAGCAAGAGGATGGAGAAGAAGGAGAGGGATCTCTCCCTCTATCCTGATGACGGTCCTGATCATCCCGTTCATCTTTGCTATGTGACCCTCCATCCCCAAGGGGATCTTGGCCACCTAGATGCTTAGACTGAATCATGGATTGGAGGACCTGCTGCCCTAGGGGAAGTGTGGTTGAATGGGTGTCATGAAAGATGGGATCCCCATCGTCTTGCAGCCTTTGCAAGAATAAGGTGTTACTAAATTATTTCCTCTTTAGCTATTCATATCTGTTCACCTATTGCTGATCTCTTGCTCGTTGAGCCTCAGTGGGACAATAGTCTCGGTAGTCATGGTCCTCCATGACATACTCTACTCCAAGGTCCTAGATGCCCAATCTGCCAAGATTATGAAATATCATCGTCGGAGCCAATCGGTCGGGAGGGTGTATAATATTGCCCTCCATGTCCTGCCATCGTAGATGCTCATCCTGATGTAGGATGAATGTGAAATCAGGGACGTACTCATTGAGATGCTTGTACACCACCCGACACTCCTGTGGCACCAGTGGAGTGGATATCTCCCTCCTACAAGAAGACATATTAGACATTAGATGGTCCATGTAATTGATGTACCTTACTACTAACCTTAATCCACCTAGCATGCATAAATATTTCTATCTTGGGTCTGTTCCAATGACTTGAATGATAATTTCACTAAGGTTAGATGATGCATGTAAGACTTAACAGTCCCCGACAACGACGCCAATGATGAGCGGCTAGGTACCCCTACGCCCAACCATATAAATCACGGGCATTCACATGCGACTCGATCGAATTTCGTAGACTTTAAGCACTTAACATACACCAGACTCTAACCAGTCAAACCTTGGGTTAGAACGGTCGTTGTCCTTCTAATATCACTTGTGAAGTTATGATTATGATGGTTAAGTGAGATTAAGGCTAATGATTTTTATATCTTTTTGCATATCTTTTGGCGGCTAATTTAAGGTATGAAAAGTAAGGAATAAACTATTATCTAATCTATAATTATCCTAGCTTATACTTTAACTATTCCTAGCACAAGTATCTGATCCCATCTTCTGAGCACGTTCTGAGCATCTCTTAACACTTCTGGGTTACTAGACATTAAGCATCACTGGGCTTACCAAGTGTTTGATTTATGTTCGAGATAGTCGTACTTATGGCCTTTATGAACTACAAATAAGAAATAGCGATCAAAATAACAATAATTGAAACTTAAGTAATTAACAAATAATTAACAAAGCATAAACATGTTAAACTATTGAATGCATAAAATAGCTAAGTCCAAATGCTGCAAGGAATGCTTGAATAGTTCGTCTTTATTGCCATCACGCCAATGGGCTCAATACATCAACGCTTGAATAAAGAGTTGATTACTTTTCTTACACCTGCTACGGGCACTTGGAAAATATTCTATCTTGTGTGGGAACAAACTGCAAGAGCTTCACTACAACTAACTGAAAGATGCCTAAATGAGGCGGAAGGCCCTCTTATTTATAGGTTGAGATAGGTGGCTGGGTAAATGGGGCCACGTCGACGTAGGAAGGCTACGTCGACGGGCCTGCGTATACGCGGCCTAGTTGATGCATTAAATTAATGACACTTCATCATCAACTAATATCACCAATCAGGGAGACATAGATGTAGCCGTAATAACAAGAACACTAAATAATATCATGCTAAGAACCTAGGGGGTGATAAATCTAAAAATTTTAGCTATATGTAATTCTAGGCTAGCCAACATAATACTTTAGTAGAATCTTGGCAATAACATGATTTAAAAAACAAGAAGCTTATAAGTTAAGCTACACTCTTACTAGTTTAAATTATAGATATAAATTCCTTAATTATAAAATAAAAAACCAAAAGCTAGTAATGAGACTCATTGATGAGTGGTTGGGTATTCCAACACTTAATCATACAAAACATGAGTGTAAATGTGCAACCTGATCGTAATCCATGAATGGACAATGTAAGTATGTTAGTAATTAATGTTCAGTTTGTGATCAGTTTCTTCTCATGTTCAGTTAGTGAGATTCCAATTCTATGGTTTAACTCTTGGAGCAGCATATGATATGATGATGATGTTTGACTTTAACTATTCTAAATGCCAACATAATGAAAATTATGATGAAGTCTAAGTCTAAGTATAATAGAAATGTAAATCTATGCTAGTCTATAGCAATAAGTATTTATTCTTGGCTTGTTGTACATGTCAAGGGCTTATGTAACCATCATTGAGATTACCAAGTAAATCCACTATTGAGGAAATTAAGTGAATTCACTACTAGGTTACCAAATGATTACACTTCGTGCTCGAAACTAGTCGTACTTATATCACTTCAATAAAAGACATTAAAAGAGTAAAATGTAAATGACTTAAGAAAATTAAACATGCTAAAAACTAAAATTAAGCTAAGTAAAAATGAGCTAAGTGGAATGCTCTAATGGTGAGAAAAAATCTTGATCTTTATTTTCAATCATAAATTGTGCCCAAGAATAATCTACTTAAACAAAGATTCCATACAATTGTTAAACATCACATTGTGAGCATTCACTCTATCACTAAGTCTAAATCATGAAAACAAATTACAAGAATTTGGCTAAGTATTGGTGAAAGTTGATGATTTTGACGTGATGGTAGATTGGTATTTATAAGAATGCCCATAGCCAACTACATTACATCAACAATAATGTATGCAAAGCTACAATATCATGGATATGACATTGTAGCCTGATTGACATAAGGTTTTATCATACCCTCACAACTAATTAGAAACTCATCCTTGAGTTAAAAAAAAGGAGGATAGAGTTCCTTACAAAATTTGTGGGGTTGTATATAGACTTTAACATGATGATTTATATACATGACTCACTCTACTATGAATGCCGCATTATGATTCAAGTGATGTTTACAAAATTATCATGCATTGCATGATTGACACAATTGATAAAACAAGACAACAAAAAAGCTCAATATAGCCTTCAAGTTCTAGGCAATGGTGGCTCCTTCATTAGCTTTTTTTCTTTGTCATGAAGCTTCTGAAATTGGAACCTATTGAGTAATACTCAAAGCTTTTCTTCCTTAGATCTTGGATCATGTACTATCTAGGTGAATTTAGCAATGTTTGTTGGAGTCTATACTTCCCACAGCAGGGCAACTATGGAAATATTTTTTTGGCCTTAATGTACTAGGCTACAAACTATCGTCTTTCTTTTTTAAATGCTTTGGCTATCGTTCTCAATTCTTGGTGGTATGTCATTCTCCTAGCCATATTTGCTACTACATCTTTTTGGTCTTGGTAGCTAGCTTTAACCACTTGGAGCTCAAAGTTTATAATGTGCAACTTTTGTTGTGCATCTTTTCTATTTGTGAACTCCTTCTCATTTAATGCATACACTGCTGATAAATGTCAAAGTGTTGCATCGATAGGCCCTCATTGATGGGCCCTATTTCCATGGTGTTGCCCCGTTGATGGGGCCACATCAATGTAGAGTTTGCTACATCTACAAGGCCTCATCTACACAACCCATCAATAAAAAATATAAATACGAGCTCACAGCCATGTTTATGGGGAGTGAAGTGATAATTGTAGTAGATCTCTTGCATTTTTTCATTTGAAGGTTAGAATATTTCTTTGAGTGTGATGAGTCGTCATTTGGGGTGACCGCGATATTGCGTACGCAATATCGCGACCTGTCTCCTCATCTATAAATAAGAGGTAGACAGATGAGTTTTAGAAGTTAGTTCTTAGTTCCTTACTCAAACTCTTGCAGTTTTTCCTTCTTAGAGTTAGAATTATTTCCCAATGTATGCCCGCAATGTGGTGATTGCAATTGTAAGGCACCTTTATTCAAGTGTGATGTACTTGGACACGCACATGATCGGCAATAGAGATCGAGATTACTTCATCATTGAAGCATTCACTTAGCTTAATTATTTAATTAATTTTTATTTACTGCTTTCCTAGTTAATCTCTTCTCACCCTTATCCTTATCTCATGTTAAAATGTAGAATGAGTATGACTTGATTACAAGCACTTAAGTGTGACTACTTGGTAACCCAGTAGTGTACTTAGGATCTGCGCTTGGTAATCCCAATGGTAGTTGTGCACAAAGTCTAAGGTATGTACAGATAATCAAGGAACAGATGCTCATCACACTTAGGCTAGCTAGATTCCTTCTCACCCTTCTCTCCTAGCTTGGTTATTATTACTTTCCATTGTCTTCAGGAGTAGCATTAGATTAGAAACCCATCATACACCTCACTCTGGACTAAACCATACGTGACAAAGCTAATACTAGTCTAGGTGGGAAGACAATGAACTGCGACCTAAGGCTAATTATCTAGATGCCACAACTAGTCTGTCTATGGAGTTTGGCCGAATCGCGTGTGTAATGCTCGTATTCATACGGTTGAGTGTAGGGGTACCTTGCCACTCATCATTGGCGCCGTTTCCGGGGACAGTGCTAGTTATCTAGATTAGTTATATCATACAAGGTCGCTGTATAAGGACTTAATGATATATCTTTTAGAAAAATAATAATTATAAAAAGTCACACATAAATTCACACACAACTTCACAACCATGGCTCTCCTACAAGACTATAACAATGCCACACTTAGTGAGGAAGTTCATTGGAGAACCAACAAACTATATGACAATGAAGATTGGAGTACACAACCTGAAGTGGGGGTTTCTTATAAACATAAATGAAAGCAACGTCATCCCAATACACGAAATCATAACTTACCCAATGATGATGAACCCCTATTGGCCACTACAAGCTTAATGCAAATACAAGAGGCTGTTCAAATCTCACGTAGGCATCGTAAAGAGAGCCATCTACCCAGGCTCGATTTAAACAACTTCTCTACTTTTTTAGGAGGCTATGGCTTAGACCCGTATCAACATTTACAAGCCTTATACAATGCCTAAACATGGAATAAGTTTGATAACGGGTGGTAAAAGCTTAAGCTCTTTCCCATGACAGTCGTTGGCCAAGCAAACGTATGGTATAGATCGTTAAAACCAAATTCAATATGACATTGGTCAACAATGGTAGAAGTCTTTAACAAAAAATATCAAACCTATGCAAGAGTGTCAGCCTTAAGGAAACAAATCCAAGGGTGGAAACAAGCATAACATGAACCCTTGGACATGGCCGTAGAAAGATATTATGCACTATTAAACAACTGTCTAGGCCATGAGTTCTCTGAGGAAAGGCTAACATACCATATTATTGATGGGCTTCGTGATGCAACCAGAGAGACATTAGGGATGTATGCCCAAGGTCAACTATACGAACTATGAACCCATCAAGTCCAGGAGCTTATTAAGTGGGTAGCAAGAGAAGAAGGAGAAATTGCTAGATGGGAGAGTGTTGAAAAACATCAACAAGACCAAAATCTCAACTTAACAAAGGTCCATGATCATAAAAAGGAGAGATCAACCTATCATAAGGAGAAAGAATCATCTTTGCTAGTACAACAATCGCTAGAGGAAGTCGAGGCAAAGATCAATAAGATGTTGGAATGGACATATCAATAGTATGGAGAACTTGTCAACATCATTGGAGATAGAGTTTTGACAACCTAAGAAGTAGGACAAAACATTAGACAATCGAAAAGAAGGGATAATGAAAATAAGAGCTTAACTGCCAATCATACGTATGAATGCAACATATGCCTGTACGATCACCCCAAGGGCCAATGCCCAATATTGTTACATTTACATGAGCATTGGGGAAATACGTTACATCCAGAGTTCGTATAGAGATACTGTGTTCGATCACAATGGCAACAATCCCAATCATGGGGGAAACCCCCCCTACATTGGAGACACCCTTCTTATCATCCGAATCCAAATGCTTATCTAGTTCAACATCTTGTTTCTCCAACTGGGCCAACATACTCTATCTCACCACATTACTATTCTCCTCAATACTGTCAACCCATGTCCACAACACAACCACCACCTTGTGCACCCTATACTCCTCCTAACTTTCAACATTCTCATTTTTTTCCTCCTTCTACATCGCCACCAACTATTCCTAAGGCGTCTGCACCACTGCAACAACCCACAAATGTTACTTGTGCTGCTACTACCAACAGCAGTGAGAGGTCTCCTCAACATCCAAAGTGTCCCTTCTTTAAACATGACCGTAAGAAGGAACAACACAATTTTGAGGCCACTACATCCTCCAACTCAGCACAAGTCCAATCCTATGGTGCAACCTTATCTTTGAACCCAACGCCTCATGTTACTTCATCAGGGCCACCAACTCATACTCCAACAACAATACGGCCTAACGAACATAGCCATGGAAGGCATCATCCCGATCCTTGCATACCATCTAACGGTCCCAAATATCATAGTGGGTCAACTCGTTATCCAAGAACTACATCATATAAATTGGCCCACTATGCTCACTATAATCAAGTGTGTGAACCCCGATGGGGTAAGTATGATTGGGCCCCAATATTTCCAACATGCAAGGATCCTTATCTTCCATTTATTAATCCTTGCCATCCTGAACCTATTAGTTATGGGGGATATCCCCCATTTTAATAACAAGAAGGATTAATAAATATTTTTCATTTTCTTTCATTTTTCAATTTTTGTTTTACAGTTTTTCATTTTTTAACTTGTTTTATCTTTTTGTCTTTTTGGTATTTTTGTCTTTTTACGCTTTTGTAAGTAATCTCGTCTATGAATAAAACACTCATGTGGATCGTTGGTTGAGGTGTATTTTATGTTGTTAGGTCTCGAGTGGTTAATTATTTGGATAGTGAGCCCATTACACCCACTCATCTATTCTACAAATAAGAGGTTATGTTCGAGGGTATAGTGATATTCTTGAAATTCTTAAAACTTAAAATTAATTTCGTGTTCATAGTACCCAGAATGAAGAAGGATCTACTAGGAGGGAATGATTAGGGTGTGACATCAAGGGGACTTGTGGATTCTCTTTGGTAACCTCTGTGGGAGTTACCATGCAACGTAGTTGTACTAAGATCCTTGTAGATCTAATGAAAAATGGGAGTAAGAGTAATCAAAAGGGGACTCAAAAATCCAATGTTGTTCTAGGGGGTCCCACTAGAAAGACATGCCCCCATGCCTGAAGGTTGGTGGCTTCTCTGGATTCAGTATTCAAAAAAAAAGAAAGGAAAAAAGAAGAAAAACAAGGTGCCACAAAATAAAAATCACTCCTCCCTTGAATAAAATGCCAAGTGATCGTATGCCTTGTTGTTATGGTACTCTCATAGTTGTTCATCATGAGATGAAGCAATGCGATGTTACTGATTTGAGGAATGGACTTGGTCCTGATCTTGGAACGATGGGTTAATCACACGTTAATTATGCTTTACACACAGGATTCACTGTGTCCTAGGTTAGTCACCTCATGTCCCAATCTCTACAATCCCTTCTATAGTTCGTCTCATCTCACTGTTCGTGTAATTGTAGCTCGTGCCGTGTGTAACATAGAATTCTTATCTCATTCTGGTGATAATTACATGTGTGTGTTTTGTGAAGTCAGTGCAGGTTACATTAACCCTTCTATTTCCCATGGACACTTTAAGTGTGGTTACACAAGGGCATTATAGGTTGGAACCTGCTTTGGGGAGGACCCACTTGTGTAATCTTAATTTATGACACAGCTCACACACACCATTTCTTACCCTTAGCATAATTTTTCATAACGTTCTTTCCTACTATTATCCCTCTGAATTTCAACGTTCCTATGTACCATTACATAGCCTTTTTCTCCCATCCGAGGTTTTATTGATAGAATCCATACCATCATAACTAATTGTGCCTTTTGAATTAATGAAATTATCCTAGCAACCTTTAACATGTGCCACATGTCCTTGCTTTCATAGTTTATCTTCCAAAAAATCCTAAAAATTTGATTTTCCCCCTTGGGCCTATACATCGATAGACCGTGATATTGCGTACGCGATATCACGACCGACACGATATCGCATACGCGATGTCTCATACGCGATATCATGTCCCTCCAACCCTATAAATAGGCAACCCCCCCACAACACTTAGCCTCATTTCTCATCATTTATGTAGGGGAGTTTTTCAAATTTTTCTCTACAACTTGTGAGTGTGACACCTTTGCTTTTCAACCTCTATCTCGCTCACTGGTACTTTGATTTTAATTCTGTTTGAACCTACTTGAACTCGGAGTGTTCAGCTTAGTTGTGGGAGAGGGGCACCTGCCGAATAGTGCCTAAATTTTTTTTGGAATTTATCATCATCCAAAGGACATTATTAAGGGTAATTAGTTGTAAATTAAGAATAATTGTGCCCAAAAATCATTTAATCCCTAGGTATACCGGGAATCTAAAATTGAAAAAACCACCTAAGTAAAATGGACTCATTATTATAATCTTTTGGGCAAGATCACACCAAGATAAATAAATTAATTAATTAAGGCAAGCAGTAAGGCATATCTTAACTTTGAAAACAACCTTCCTAACGATTGGCCCGTGTGATTGTAGATGGCCTCGAAACGTGGACGACAGGAAGGTCCTACTCAAGGTGGAAGCAAATGATCTCGGAGAGGTGGAAGACGAGATCCTACTGGGTAACATACAAAATAGGAGTAGCAATCACTCATTATTCATCAAGAGAACTCTCCTACCTTATAGTCCGGGTAGGCAGAAAGAGGAGCTGTAGCAGCACTTGGACAGGGACAACATCTCACGTTGTTCCAAGATTGTGTTCAGGCCATCCATGAAAAGCCCACATTCGCTGCGGTGATTATGGAGTTAAACTTTAAATTTTTTGTAGAGTTCACTCCTAAGGCTGTTAGGGATCACCTCAAAGGGTCTCCCTTATGGCCTACCCTCTCTGAAAGTGGTGCCTGGTACCTAGGGAAGACGTAGCAATTTTGGCACAACAAAGAGCAAGGCACGACTGTCAACATTTGTGGTGTGACAGTTGATTTCTCTGCACAGGCCATTTCAGAAGTGTTAAACCTTCCGAATACGGGGCCAAAAGTTGCCTAATTATCCACCCATTCAGACCCCGATGTGCGATGGGATTGGTTGGAAAGGGATTATGGCAGAGATAAAACATTTAGTGAGCTGACGACGGAAGAGAGGATTTACTTCAAAATTGGAACATATCATCTCTTCCCCACGAAGGGCCTAAAAAGAATATCAATGTATGTGGCTAGAGGATGTGTAGTGTTGATGGGAAAGGTTAACACTAACCTACCTCATCTATATTTAACAGAGATCCTAAGGAGGTTCGAAGAATGGAAGATAGGGAACATGGCATTGCCTTTTCCTTATCTTATCAGAAAGCTTTGTTGACATGTTGGTATCCAGGGATACACCAATGATGTCCTCTGAAAAGCTCAAACTGCTTCATACGCTGAATTGTTAAAATCGCTAGCCCTAAGACAAATCACTGGTGAGACGCTGGAACCAGAAGAAGAAGAAGAACAAACAGCTGGACCAACTACAACTCAACTTGTAGGTCCTAGCCAACCTCCAAGCATTGGTCCCAGCCAACAATAGGAAGTAGGGCCTAGCATAGGCCATGATCAACCACCACCGCAAGACTACAGACCATCGATGAGCCATCTCAGGGCCATCGCTGAGACGGTTAGTTGGGGAAGTCGTGATGACGCAAACCTCTTTCATGTCATTGATGATGCCATTCAGCCCATTGTTTCTTTGGATCGCATAAGGGGTGAAGTATCTATTCACACAACAAGAGGGGAAAGTAGATGATCAAAAAAGATCTTAGGAAATGTGGCATCTTTCTAGGTGCAATTAGAAACTGGTGAAGGGGCCACTATGGTGGTCATGCAACACCAGAATGTCGTGGGAGTTGCAGAAGTGGTCACAGACCACATCAAAGAATCATTCAATGTACATGTTGTGCCATCGGCAGATCTCACAGGAGCACGGGATGCTCAAACTTTGGCTGGAACCTCGATGACTCCTATGGAACATGAAGATGCGCTTGATCGATTACTCTAAACAAGGCAAGTAATGATGTCCCTGTTTGACATCCCTGAGGATGTTATGGAAATTTAGTTAAACCTTATTTCCACAAAGGGGAAGCTGTTCTTAGCAGAAGTGAGGGCCGAGCATGTTGAAGCTGAAGTGCAGAAATTGCAAGAACAACTCATGGCCCTACAAGCAGCACAGTGGGATCCTTTGCAATTTTTTCCCATAGACCAGCTAGATAATTTTAGAACTGAGAAACTAACGAAGCTAATAGCAGAAAATAAAAAGGTAGCTAATGAAAAAGAGAAGGCTATTTGGGATGCCTCCATAGCACAGGCGCAAACTCATGTGCATCTTAAAGCACTTAACGCCTTACAAGAAGAAAATAAATAACTTACTACTGATAACCTTTGGTTGACCAGTGTGGAGAAATAGAAGAACGTTCTCAAGGAACACTTTCATTAGTTGTGAGAAAAATTCATTTAGGTCAACTAAGACATAAGCTATTTAGCCAAGGAGAATCGAACCCTCTCAATGAAGGAGGTATGCACAATTCATCAAACAACAACCATTGAAATAAGCGCGTGGCAAAATGAAACTAAACAACATGAGAAGCTGAAGGAGCACTTCCAAGATTAGGTGGGGATGTACAAATAGATCCTTGAGAAGGAGATCCATATGGCCAAGGCCGACATCAATGCTATCTATGCTTAACACACTAATTGGTGGGCCATATTGGACACATATGCCTTTGCCCACCAAGCAGAAGTTAAGAGCTGGGAACTGCAGATTCAAGATTTAACAGAATACATGGAGTTGGAAAACCTGCAATATGCCAACCTTTCCATGTTAACAGCAGGGTGCTTGAGAACAAAGCTTGAGCAGTAGGTAGCAACCAATGACATCAAATACAAAGTAGAATTTGCAGAGCATAAGAAGCTATTAGAAAAACTGGAAGTTGCAAATTCTGAACTTGAGGTGGTAAAGGCAAGCTACCAAGGCTAAAAGGGTGTTGCAATAGATTTGGCTCGATGGCTAGCAGATTTTCAAGAGTACAAGGATAAAGCCAGAGCCTATGAGGAGGAACGACGTGTGTTCGTGGCTTGGTACATCAAAGCTAATCAAATGTTTCTGCAACTACCCTGTCCATGGAAAGTGCCGACTTTGTCAAACATTGGAACATTAGCATGGATGGCACAAGATCCTCAGACTGAAGAGGAGAAGCTCCAGGCCATACTTCAACACCATCAAGCCTCAAAACCAGGAGCACAAGAAAAAGGGAAAGCACCAATGGAGGAGCCACCGCCACCAGGAACTACATGAGTTCCACAATTTTGTAGATGCAAAATATTCTATGTGTTGTGTCTTTGTTTTGTTTTCATTCCACACTACGACATAATCCCATTTTTCCCATCTAATAATCCCATACCTATCCACTATGTAATCACTGTAACTCGAGGATTCAGTCGTGGGGGTATGATAAGTAGTCATTTGGGGCGACCGCGATATCGTGTGCACGATATCACGATCGCGATCGCAGCCCAACCCGCGATATTGCATATGCGATATTGCAAACTATCTCCTCATCTATAAATAAGAGGTAGACAGATGAGTTTTAGAAGTTAGTTCTTAGTTCCTTACCCAAACTCTTGCAGTTTTTCCTTCTTAGAGTTAGAATTATTTCCCAGTGTATGCCCATAGTGTGGTGATTGTAATTGTACAACATCTTTATTCAAGTGTGACATACTTGGACATGCACATGACCAGCAATAAAGATCGAGGTTACTTCATCATTGTAGCATTCACTTAGCTTAATTATTTAATTAATTGTTATTTACTACTTTCCTAGTTAATCTCTTCTCACCCTTATATCATGTTAAAACACGGAATGAGTATGACTTGATTACGAGCACTTAAGTGTGACTACTTGGTAACCCAGTAGCGTACTTAGGATCTACGCTTGGTAATCTTAGTGGTAGTTGTGCATGAAGTCCAAGGTGTGTAGGGATAATCAAGGAATGGATGCTCATCGCACTTAGGCTAGCTAGATTCCTTCTCACCCTTCTCTCCTATCTTAGTTAATATTACTTTCCATTGCCTTTAGGAGTAGCATTAGATTAGAAACCCATCATACACCTCACTCTAGACTAAACCATACGTAACAAAGCTAATACTAGTCTAGGTGGGAAGACAACGAACTACAACCTAAGGCTAACTGTCTAGATGCCACAACTAGTTTGTCTGTGGAGTTCGACTAGATTGCGCGTGTAACGCTCGTATTCGTATGGTTGAGTGTAGGGGTACCTCGCCACTCATCAGAGTGCCTGCAGCAGGAGTTAGAAAGTGTATAGATATTTATTTGAGCATTGTTGTACTTGAACCACACCAATGTGAATGGCAATAAAGATGAGCCTTTTGATCAAACCTTGTAGTACTTAGAATAGATTAATGATTTAATTATGCATTTATTATTTTCATTAATTATGCCATTAATTAAGCTAAATTAAAACTTTAAGAAATTAGTTAATTAATCAAGCTAAATAAATTAAACACATAAGTATAATTGCTTTAAGCATAAACACTATTCGCTTGGTAATTCTAGCATCATTATTGCTTGGTTTGCCTAGTAGCGTAGCCCTTGGTAATCCCAGCAGTGGGTACGTGGGTTTAGAACGTGTACCAAAAGTGGGACCAAATGCTTATGTTAGGACTAGTTAGAGATTAGTTAATTAGTAAAATTAAATTAGTTATTAAATAAATTCATCTCTCTAGTTTAAGCACCAAGGAACATAAAACATAAAATCATATGCCTCGATTACACTTAACCATACCTTTGTACATCACAAGTGTAATTGGGAAGATAATGAATGACTATTAGGACAAGGTTCACTTCCTAGAAGATTAGTGTACTAGAAGACATAGAGTTCGTAGAATTTGACTACATCGCACATGAAAACTCCATGATTTGTATGGTTTGGTGTAGGGGTACCCTTCATTGTTCATCAGTAGTGCTATTGCTAGGGGCTCTTTTTGTTTGAAACATGTGTATCTAGGTTTAGTGAACATAATTAACATCATTAGATGAACCCTAAGGTCAACATCATTCTCAAATAATATAATTACATAAGCACACTGATATTTTATTTGTATTGCAAAATGTCTTCTTCTCACAGGCGTGATAATGCTAAACGATTGGTCCCTTAAGAATGCAAGGTGATACATACTCATCTAGATGAGTATGTGCTTGATTTCATCTTCATCCTACATCAGGATGAGCAATTATGATGGCGTGACATGGAAGGTAACATTGTCATTCCTCTTGATTGATCTGTGCCTGTGATGTTGCTTCAAACTCTTAAGAAGTTAGGCATCCAAGATCTTCAAGAAGAGTACATTGTGCATGATTACAACTACTAGGACTATTGTCCCACTAAAGCACAACATAGGAGAGATCGACATGAGGGAAAACATCATGAGTTGGTGAAGGGGAAATGGTTCACCAATCCCTTGTTCCTGCTTAACCAAGACAATAATGAGGACCCTCTCTTTGGGGGCTTTCAACATGAAAATTCTCCATCCCTTATTATTGGTGATGGGGATGCAACCTTGAATCTACGCTCCACTATCAACAACCTAACTTCATGTAAATATGGTAGTCAAGGTAGGGGCTCGGACAAGCGTCAAGATGATAAGAATACTAATGAACACGGCCATGACAACTGAAGGGGAGTTAGTAGATACCATGGTGGTGGTAGTCCTTCTCCCTCTTCACCCTCTTCATTTGCATCTTCTTCTTCCTCTTCCTCTTCTGACAGACGCCGTAGAAAGAACAACCATAATGGAGGTGAACAATAGGATAATAATGATGATTGTCACTCCCACAATGATCGAAGGGGTAATAGAGGACATCATTGACAACAATAAAATAATGATGATGATGAGCCTTTGCTAGCAACTCACAGCATGCTAAATATTGTAGAGGTTATAAAAATTTCAACTAGGCATGTGAAAGATAGTCAGATCAAATGACTTGATATGAAAAATATTTCTAGATTTGAGGGGGGATATAATTTTGATCCACAGATACATGTTCAAGAATTTCATGATGCCTGTTAATGAGTGGTGAGGTATCCCTACTCTCAACCATACAAATATGAGCATCCATGCACAATCCAGTCGAATTCCAAGGACTAAGTGCTTATGCACCTTTGTGGAATAAGGATGGGTTTTCAATCATTGTCTTCCCAAGCTTACTTGTATAAGATGATTGTATGGTTAAGTAAACTTGAGGTATATGATTTTTATAGTTTTTATGTTTTTATGTCCTAGTGCTACAAAGGGAGGAGAGAGATAACTAAGTAATTGATTTAACTACTCAACTATGCTTTAACTAGTCCTAACACTAGCATCCATTCTCACTTACTATACACATCCTGAACTAGTGCAACACTACTGGGATTACCAAACACTAATCGTTACTGGGTTACCAAGCATTACATGCATGCTCGAAGTGATTGTACTGAGTGTGCTTACTTAGGAGAGTTGTAGGGTGAGAGAGAGAACATTAATTAATTAAGGAAAGTGATGAGTGGCGAGGTACCCCTACACTCAACCATACGAAACGAGTGTAGCATGCGCGATCTGGTCGAACTCCATAGACTAAATGCCTAAACGCCACAAGGAACGCTTGGGGTTAATCATTCGTTGTCTTCCCAGGCTTGCTTGTATGTGTCATGGTGTATGGTTAAACAAGTCTGAGGTATATGATTTTTTTGGTATTTTTTGGTTTATCTCCTAAGCTATGAGGATGAAGGGATGAGAAACTAACTAACTCTAACTACAACACTAAGTCCTAGCGTCAGCATCCGTTCTCGCTTGCCGTACACACCCTGAA
>MNCI01002752.1:65139-76976 GCA_015680685.1 Gnetum montanum | reverse complement strand
AACCTATCCATGAACTGCAAGGTTTATCCACAAAGCTCATCTTTATTGCCATACACAACTTGCATTCAGGTACAAAGCTGCTCGAATAAAGAATCGTTCACTTGGGGGACTCCTACTACGGGCACATGGAAAATATTCTATCTTTGGGGTGATCAATCCACCAGAGCTTCGCTACTTTACGCCTAGGATGAGAAATGAGGGGAGTGCCGCCTCTTATTTATAGATATGGCAGCGGACCGCGATATCACAGGGAAGGACGCAATATCGCGTATGCGATATCGCGGCTTGTGCAATCTACGTCTCATTAGAAAGCATTAAGTAACAGTATTTAACATTAATTAATCTATTCTAAATGTTGCAAGGTTTATCACAAATTTTATCTTTATTGCCATACACAAGGTGTGCTTAGGTACACAATGCTCGAATAAAGATCCATTCACTTTATGACTCCTACGGTGAGCACGCAGAAATAATTCTAACTCTAAGAGGGAGAAAAGGTAAGAGTTTGGGTAAGGGACTAAGACTAACTATGCAAACCAAGTGCGTTTACCTCTTATTTATAGTCAACGAGGTAAGCCCTGATATCACATACACGATATTGTATGGAAGGCTCTAATATCATGGACACAATATTGTGGGTCATCATACCCCCATGAATAAATGAAAACTCATCCTCGAGTTCCTTACAAAATATTGGAAAGGTGTGCGATTATTGACTGAATGAGAACTGACAGTGACAGGGAATAATAGACTCAAAGTGCCCAGTGAACGGATCGACAAACATATTACAACATTGGTGTTCATGCAATTTGTGGAAAACACTCTACATGGATGACATCTAGACCCTCATCCCATAGCTTGAAGAGAGAGTAAAGAAAATGAGGCACATTGTTGCTGACATCATGATTGCACCTTCCGTTGTTTATCCATAGCAACATGACCAAACTTGTTCCTGATGTAAATGCTCCAACTCCAGTCCATCCTGAGTGCTTCCTTCTATCCTAGTCCATAGTTCGTGTAATCGTCATCTGCGCATACAACACAGTCACGAATGAGCAGGGATAAGTAAACCATAATGCAGTTGATACCTTGCCTCGATATAAAGCGCATTGGCTGGGTTTTGGTTATGGCAGAAACTGGATTAGAGGTTTATCATTGATAACTACCCAAGGTGGAGGGGTGATACAAGTAGTAGAATGAAAAAATTTGTTATAGGGGACCCACAACTAAGAGCAAACCTCTGGTAGCAATAGGGTGGAAAAGTATAGGGAATAAGAAAGATGGGAAAAATAACAATAGTGATGCCAATAAAATGGATGTCATGGATGGGGATGAAATGAGAAATTTTTTATTGTAAGAAATTTTTAAGGATAAGAATTTAACAATTGCAACATAAAGGAATGTCAGTGGGTCCTTCCCAAATTAGGCTCATGCCCTTTATGCCCTGACAAACCCACAAACCAGAAATTTTGTAGGCTCTAGGAATGATATATGGAAACAATGGTTAAAGACTAACCCACAAGAATTTACCAAAGAATAACAATACGTTAACCATGAGATAGACTAATCATAAAACCGGCAATGAGGTGGAAGATGGGAAGAAAGATGGAGAGTAGAGAATGGAATGGAATCCCAAGAGCAAGGTTGTGCAAAGTCCCTTGTGTATTCTATGGTTAAGGTGATTGAGTAGAACTCATTCCAAATTCGGACTCAAACTAAACACATTCAGTGATCTCGCATCAATACACTTGGCCAATCCATCCCCTTGAAGCAACAAGAATGATTCCCCAAAGAGTCACCACCATTCCAAGGAGAGTGAGATGGAGAAGTAGGAAGCGAGAAAGGGTCGTAGTTAGAGGGAACCTTCAGGCATGGGTAACATGTCTTTCCAGTGCCATAACTAGTGCTTGTAGCCTAGATTTCTTTATTATGTCTAAGGGGTGTGCTTTGAATTCTCACATTTTATTTTATTTTTTTACATGAGAACCACACCATGCATAGATTTATTTGATTTATTCAACTTCCTGATGTTTGGTCATTGGCAGAATGGCGAAAAACCCATGAAAAGCATCCAAGTACTCAAGAGAATAGCCAGCACACGTGCATCAAATCCCCTTGAAGTCACACCCTTTTCAACCATTGAATCCTTCCTCGGTTTGAAGAATACAAAGCCACCAATTCATTAATAAGTTTATTTAGAAAAAGGAACAGTACAGTTCCAACACCAAGGGATACCGTAGGGTTGAACAGAGGAATGGATGGTGTGGAATCATTACATGTTTTATCAAAAGAACCATATCATAGTATCAACATTGAAAATCAAAGGTAAAAACCCAACATTAACAATCAACACCATTATGGTACAACCACCATCATGAGCACTTATTGTATGACGAATGAAACTAAATCAAACAAAGAAAGAGGAATAAAATGTGAACGATGGTGTAAAACAAAAATAAATAAAATTGAAAACAATTGTGTAAAAGAAAAATGTGTAAAAAAAGATAGCTGAGGGCTTAGAATGGTTAGCATTGGTGGCCATCTCCCCCACAACTGAGTTGGAAGAAGGAGATCTAAATTAATGAGTAGGGTTCTCCACCAATAGAGGTAGTATTGGTATTGGCTATTCTAAGCTCATGAAAAGGTTTGGGTTGTTTGATGTTAACCAATAATTTTTTATCTGAGCTCTTAGGTTTGTAAATCATCATGGCCCCTAAAGAAAAAGTTGCATAAATAATATAAGGTCCTTCCCACAGCGTTTGAAATTTAGTGCATTGTGGCACATGTGTGGGATTCTAGTACAAAACCTTATCTCCTGGTTGATATTTAACTTTCCTAATTTTCAGGTCATGACGTCATTTATTGAAGGCCTTGTGCAATTTGTTGATGACAGGGCGGCTAATCGATTCTCATCTAGTAGGTTAAGGATCATTAATCATTCTTTTTGTGCTAGATCAAGGTCAAGGTTGAGATCACATGCCATAGATAGTGTATAAAGTTTTTATTGAATGGGAACCATTAGAAGTTTCTCGTACACTAACTCATAGGGAGAGTAGCCTATAGGGAGTTTCCATGTGGAGCAGTATGCCCAAAGAGCATCGTTTAGTCTGGTGCTCCAATCTCTCCTATACTTGCTAATAGTTCTTGTCAATATTTTTGTAATCTCCCTATTGGTGATCTCGGCTTGACCGTTCACTTAAGTTTGGTATGGAGTAGTCAGTTTGTGTTCAACCCTTAAGTGTTGCATCAGCTTATGAAAAGTTGCACCTATAAAATGTATGCCATTGTCAGAAATAAGTGCATGAGGCATGCCAAACCTGTTTACAATTTGTTGTTGAAAAAATCGTGTAGCTGTAGATGATGTACAATCCTTAATAACAGTTGCTTCTGCCCATTTTGTAAAGTATTCAACAACAACAACGATGTAAGCTTTCTCATTGGACATTGGTGTAATGGGCCCCATAAAATTAATTCCCCATATGTTGAAGGGTTATAAAGGTTAAATCCATTATTTTGGATCCTCCATTCTAGTAGTCATTCCCCCATCACGTTGACAATGCTCATAAGATTGGATGAAATTATGAGCATCCTAAAACAATGTAGGTCAATAATATCCTACAAGTAAGATATTAATGGTTGTTCATCTCCTAATGTAATGACCCCCACAAGGACCCTCATGAGCATCTTGGAGAACTTGCAATTGATTTATATCAGGAACACACCATCGAACCAAGCCATCAGGACATACTTTATAAATTTTCCCATTGATCTCCATAAAATACTTAGCTCGATGAAGGAACTATTGTTTCTTTTTAGTGTTTAGCTCTTGTGGTGTTTGTTGTGTAAGGAGATAGGTGAGAATACTACTATACCAGTTTATTTTCGTGGTTAATTGATTAGTTACTACACCTGCAAAGAGGAGTTCATCAGAGAAGTAATCAGAAATTGGATACTCATCCTCTTTGTTGTCCCATCGCAACCAAGATGAATGATTAGAAACTATGTTCTCGATGCCTTTTCGATCAATCATTGTAAGATCGAACTCTTGTAAGATTACGAGCCATCGTATGATGTGAGGGCTCACCCTTGGTTTATTCATTAGAAACCTTATTGCACTATGATCCGTATGCACAAATACCTTATAGCCCAAGAAATAGTGCCTAAATTTTTCTAGTGCAAACACTACAACCATTAATTCTTTCTCTGTTGTGGTGTAGTTAAGTTGTGTACTAGCAAAACACCTACTTGTACAATGGATGTAATAAGGACATTTTTTGTCATCTAACTGTATAAGTACATCTCCTAAGGCATAGTTGAATACATCAATCATTATGTGGAATGGTTTGGACTAGTCAAGAGCTTGTAGAATGGGTGTTTCTACGAGATTTTGTTTTAAAGTTTGGAAAGCTAGTTTACATTTCCTGGTCCATTTGAAAGGTATGTCCTTTTTTGTTAGTTCAACCAATGGTTTTGCAACCTTAGAAAAGTTCTCAATAAATCTTCTGTAGTAGCCAGTGTGTCCAAGGAATGACCGAATATCTTTTATAGTTTTAGGTTGCCGAGTGATTCCTTGGATAACTTTGATCTTTTCAGGGTCTACCTCTATCCCTGTTTGCGAAATCTTATGTTCTAATACAACGCCTTCTTGGATCATTAAATGGATTTTTTGCTAGTTGAGCCTTAAATTGGTTTCTACACATCGTTTTAGTACTTGCTCTAACTAGTCCAAGGCTTGATCGAAGTTTTCTCCATAAGTGCAGAAGTTGTCCATGAAGACTTCCACACCATTTCCTATGTATTGCTAGAATATGCTTAGAACTAATTGTTGAAATGTTGTAGGGGCATTGCACAAGCCAAACATGATCTGTTTGTATGCAAATGTTCCCCAAGGATTGGTGTATGTAGTCTTGGCTTGGTCTTCTGGGGCTATTTTTATTTGGTTGTACCCACTGTGCCCATTGAGAAAACTATAGTAGTGATGCCCTACAATGGTGTCTAAGACTTGGTCGACGAATGACAACAGAAAGTGGTCTTTGAATGTTGCCATATTCAGTAGCCTAAATTCTATGCACACCCTCCATTTACCTCCCTTTTTGGGCACAATAACTAAGGGACTAACCCATTCACTATTAGCAATGGGGTATATGAACCCAACTTTTAGAAGCTATTCAATTTCTTCCTTAACCACTTGCTTAAGCTTTGGGTTCAATCACCTCTACGGTTGTCGTCTAGGTTTCATGGAGGGGTCAGTGTAAATTCTATGCTGGCATATCCTAGCATCTATTCTGGTTAATTTGGGATATGACCAAGCGAAGGCTTTTGACCATTTTTTTATCACCTTCAGTAGTCTCTCTTTCTATTGAGGAGCAAGCGTTGCATTAATAATTACTGATTTTCCATTCTTGAGAAATGTGTACTCCATATTGGTGGGCAATGGTTTTAACTCAAGGAGTTCCTACTTAAACTTATCAGGGATTTCCAACTTCCTCTAGTTGATATTTTCAATGTCAAGACTTGGAAGTTGGTGATGAACTTACTGTAATGTGTCTATGCTATCGATGTAAGCGTAAGTCAAACCCTTAGTTCATTCCATGCATATAGTTGAACTGCTCTCTTGATTAGCTGTCAGCCACTGGGTGCCTTCTTGTCTTGTGGCTACTGCATATAGGCATCTTTGTATATTAGTCACTTGTGCACACTAATTTCATGTAGGCAATGTTAAATGTTGTACAAATCATGCCTTCTACAAGCAATTACACCTTGTGTCACTGTATATGATGCATTGAACTTTCTTCTTCTCAATCTTCCTAAACATATTTTCCTTTGATATTTCTAGGGAAAGATCATAGATTCCTAGGTGCATGTCAATTATGCTTAGCCATGCTCTTCCTATTATGATTGGGAAGTCCCCCTTATCGTTGTTCACTTGAATCACTAGGAAGTCAATGGGATACGACCACCCACAAATAGTGGTGACAATGTCCTCCACTAACCTTAATGGGATAGTGATGGACTGGTCGGCCAACTCTAATGAATGTTACTCTTTTTTAGTGGAGATAGGTTCCAGGCTTTGTACATTTCTTGAGAGATTAGGTTGACATTGAAACCTGAATCCAAAAGAGCCTTGCATGGTTCATTCTCAATGATTTATAAATATATAAGAGGACTTCTAGGATCAGAAAATTTCTTAGGAAGATGGCCGACCTTAATCCAATCAGTGATAGCATGAGTTAACATGACTGTATGCATTGGGTGGAGTGTTTGGCCTGAAGGGAGTTTCGAAGTTTTGATTGGTAATGAGGCATCTAAAGGATTAGCTACTTGTGGTTGCAAGGGCTTAGTTGGAATGTTGGTTCTAAAGAAAGGTCTTTTCTTCATGTGGTTGTTAGAACCAATAGTATATTGAGAGTTAATAGCCCTTGTAGCGTTACGTTGCTGTGGCTGGGTAGGGAGTTCCCCCTGCATAGCTAGAGTTGGTGGTAATGGAGATATGGGTGGAAGAGGTATAGCTAGATGAGAAGGATAGTATGTCTGTGGAACATCACCCCTAGGAGAAGGAGTCCTATAGTACTCATGGGCTTGGTAGTGAGGTTGATGAGTGACGTGACTAGTAGAGTCACGTGGAGAGATTGGCTATTGCACATAATATCCATATGGGTCAGGTTGCCGGTAAGGATACTGTTGCTGTGGTGGTGCGATTCCCCATGATTGTGGGTATTGCCACTGTTGATACTACTCAATTGGTTATGGTGGAGTTCCACTTGGATAATATGTAAAGGGTTGGTGGAACTACCTTGGGTTACCTTGAGGATAAGGCAACCTTTAGGGTGCTTACCTTTTGTTTAATCATGGGTTGAGTGCATACATCCTAGACTCCTACAGATGTGAGATTACAAGGCAACATCCCTTAGGATGGTGATATTGGCATATCTCACATCCACTATCATTGTCTGTATATAAATCCACAACCTCTTCAATGATGGCAACTTTGTCCTTACCCTTGTTACGTGCATATTCTTCTTCTCTTTTTTTTTTCTTTTCCCATTCACTACCTTGCTCTCTAGACTCCTCTACTATTTTGAGAATGGTTTGAAATTTATCATCTAAGGAGTCCCACATTTGGTCCACCTTTGTCAATACTTCCAATGCAAGTTTTTAAATGGGTAAATTTTTCCTATTCACCATCTGATGAGACGCGACATGCACTGGGCCGCGATATCAGGTACGCGATATCGCGGCCGCCGCGATATCGCGTATGCGATATCACGGTCCGCCGTCATATCTATAAATAAGAGGTGCCACTCCCTTCATTTCCAAATCCTGGCTAGAAGTAGTGAAGCTCTGGTAGATTGATCACTCCAGAGTTAGAATTTTTCCCATGTGCCCACAGTAGGAGTCCTAGAGTGAACGGCTCTTTATTCGAGCAGCTTGTAACCTGAACCCAAGTTGTGTACGGCAATAAAGACGAACTTGATTGGATAAACCTTGCAGTACATGGTTTTATTGTTGTTTATTTACTGCTTTGCTAGTGCGCACAAGTACGACTTGATTACGAGCGTCTACGGACGTGTATAGCTAGTCAAGGAATTGACTGCTTGACGCAATGCATGAGTACGACTCAATTACGAGCATTGGATGCTTGGTAACCCAGTAGCGTATTCCAGGATTCTGCGCTTGGTAACTCCCGGGTCTAATGTGTACGGCTAGTTGAGGAATCGGCTGCTCATTGCTAGGCTAGATCGTGTGATAAGTACGACTTAGTTACGAGCACCCACGGGTGTGTACGGCTGGCTAAGGAATCGGCTGCTTATCACACGTAGGCTAAATAGGTGCCTCAGTACGACCACTTCGAGCACTTGCGTTACGTGTGGCGATCCCAGTAACGATTAGCGTTTGGTAAGCTGCAGTTGCATAGTTCAGGGTGTGTCCGGCAAGTGGGAACGGATGCTGACGCTAGTTAATTTAGACTTAGATCTTAGTTAGAGTTAGTTTAGTTTTCTCAACCCTTTCTCCTGGTAGCATAGAAGATAAGCCGAAAATACCAAAAAAATCACATACCTCAGACTTGCTTAACCATACACCGTGACACATACAAGCAAGCCTGGGAAGACAACGAACGATTAACCCCAAGTGTTTCTTGTGGCGTTAAGGCATTTAGTCTGCGGAGTTCGACCGGATCGCGCGTGTACGCTCGTATTCGTATGGTGGAGTGTAGGGGTACCTCGCCACTCATCATTGGCGCCGTTGCCGGGGACTAAGTGTTTTTTCGCCAATTTAACATAAGGGATATCACTCACATCGTTGTGAGCTTAAAACGAACCTTAGGGTTAATCAGTTAATCAAGAACAATAAATAACGGTGAAATTAGCACACCAATAGAAATGGCTTCTTCTCACGAAATCAACTCACCTAAGGACAATACAGGAGAAAGTCAGCATCATACGCATAACCGAGATCAACCATGTCCTCAACAATCTAAGGTCACATATACTCATCCCGATGAGTATGTGCCGGATTTTACCTTTGTTTTCCATCAAGATGAGCAACTGCGGTGGAGAGACATGCAAGGTAACATCGTGTTACCCCCAGATCGATCTGCTTCCAACATGCTTTTCCGTGCCTTGGTACGGTATGGCATGCAAGAGCTGATTACTGAATACGTTGCGGATGATTACACTCTGAGGGATTATCAACCCACAAAAGCCCAACGTATTCGGGATGCAAGGCAGGAGAGCCAACATTCACTACTGAAGGGCAAGGTTTCCCACGTCATTAGTGAAATAGGAGACGAGGAACCCCTCACAACGGGTTTCTTAGAAAATGATGTTCCTCCTCCTCACTCTAGTGAAGAGGTTAGGCATCAGGGCCTTAGATCAACGATACATATTCCAGGCTCTGATCCCCGTGAGCACCAGCTGTTCACGGCAGGAACAATCACTCGCACTAATGACGGACTCGTTGATCGTCACAACGATCGGGGCCGAAGCAGCCGAAGAGAAGGCAAGAAACATCACCATGGTGATGGATCCCCTTCTTCTTCCCCTTCATCACATCATTCACCCTCTCCTTCCACATCTGGGCGCAGCCACCATGAGCATAACGCGGAGAGTAAAGGTAAAAGAGATGAAATGCCTCGACAGGAAGGTCGAGAGGAGTTAGGACAAGGGCAAGGACGTAGGGAGAATAGGGAACCACAACGTAGACATCACAGACGTCATGAAAGAGATGATCATGACGAACCCCTATTCGCAACCCGAAGTATGCTTGACATTAGAGAGGCAGTTAGGATTCCCACAAGGCATTTGAAAGACAGTAGGATCAAGCGTTTGGATATAAATAATATCCCACGTTTTGAAGGGGGATACAACGCTGATCCTCAACATCATTTACAGGCATTCCACGACGCCTGTGCCTTGCAGAACATAGACAATGAGTGGCAGAAACTCAAGTTGTTCCCAAGGACACTCACTAAAGAAGCAGAAAGCTGGTACCGGTCCTTAGAACCGGAAACCATCAGGAGGTGGAGTACGATGCTCGAATTGTTCAACAACAAATATCAAACGTACTCCAGAGTGTCTAACTTGCGTAAGCAGATCCAAGGCTGGAAACAAGGAGCTCATGAATCCTTGGATGCTGCCATGGCCCGTTACTACACATTGCTACATCGTTGCCCGGGCCATGGGTACGCTAAGCGGGATCAACTTCGCCACCTCGTGGATGGGCTACGAAATGAAACGAGAAGAACTCTTGGGACTTACGCCCAAGGGAGACTCTCCCAACTAAGAGCCCATGAAGTTGAAGTATTGTTGGAACAAGTAGCGCAAGAAGAGGGTGAGCTACGGAAAAGAGAAAGTGCGGAGGAATACAACCGTGATCCCTCCCTTCGTAAGAAGGGAGTGAAATTCTGTGATGAGGAGGATGAGTCACCACTCGAAGAGTTGGTGAACAGGAAAACTGTGCCGATCCAAAAGTTAACAACGGAGGTATCGGCTAAGGTAGACCAAATGTGGGATTCCTTAGACTCACGAATAGAAACAGTCCTGAAAATTGTAGAAGAGTCTAAGGATGAGCAAAGTAGTGATAAAAGCAAAGACAAGCGGAGAAACTTTAACCCTGCACATAACAAGGGTAAGGGAAAAATCTCTAACTCCGATGAGGCTGAAAATTCTGATTCAGACAATGACGGTGGATGTGAGGTCTGCTATTATGACCATCCTAAGGGATGTTGTCCAATTATCTCACATCTGCAGGAGTCTGGGGTGTATGCATTAAATCCAAGACTTAATCAACGGCAAACACCCAGAAGGTTACCTTATCCACAAGGTAACCCGAGGCAGTTCCACCAACCCTTGACGTATTATCCAAGTGGAACACCTCCGCAGCCCATCGAGCAACATCAGCAGTGGCAATACCCACAGTCATGGGGGATGCCACAGCCAACACATCGATACCCTTACCGGCAGCCTGATCCTTATGGTTATTATGTGCAGCAGCCAGTTTCTCCAGGTGACGCTATGAGTCACACTCCACGCCGTCACTACTACGCTCGGGAGTACTTCAGAAGGACTCCTTCTCCTCCGGGAGACATTCCACATTCTGTCCATCCTCTAACTCCACCCGCACCTTTTCCTCAAGTAGTTCCCATAACACCTCCTGCTCCAACAATGCAAGGGGAATTACCTACCCAACCGCAGCAACGTCACGCCGCGAGATCTGTAAATATTCAGAGTGTAAATATCCAACCGGACACTAGTTCTGGCGATAACTGTACAAAAAGGAGACCCTTTTTCAGAACTAGGAGCCCGGATAGGCTCTCGCAACAACAAGCGGACGGGTATATGTATAGGCCTCTAACTACTAACACTTCGGAGCACCCTTCAGTCCAAGGGAATGTAACGCATACGGTTATGCTAACACATACCGTAACTGACTGGATCAAGGTAGGCCACCTTCCCAGGAAACTAACTGACCCTGGGAGTCCCTTTATTCATTTGCAGATCGCTGGGAATGCGCCACATCGAGCTCTTCTTGACTCAGGTTCCGGAGTCAACTTAATTTCGCGAAAGATGTATCACGCCTGGAACCTGCCCCAACTTAAGAAGAGCAACATTCAACTGGAGCTGGCAGACCAGTCCATTGCCATCCCATTGGGTTTGGTGGAGGACGTTATCACCACTGTGTGTGGTTGGTCCTACCCAGCAGACTTCCTAGTGATCGATGTTAACAACAACGAAGGGGACTTCCCAATTATAATGGGAAGAGCATGGCTAAGTATNTCAACCGCAGCAACGTCACTCTGCGAGAGCTGTAAATATCCAACCAGGTACTAGTTCTGGCGATAACTGTATAAAAAAGAGACCCTTTTTCAGAACTTAGAGCCTAGACAGACTCTTGCAACAACAAGCGGTTGAGGCCATGTATAGGCCTCTAACTACTAACACTTTAGAGCACCCTTCAGTCCAAGGGAGTGTAACGCATACGGTTATGTTAACACATACCGTAACTGACTGGATCAAGGTAGGCCACCTTCCCAGGAAACTAACTGATCCTGGGAGTCCCTTTATTTATTTGTAGATCACTGGGAATGCACCACATCGGGCTCTTCTTGCCTCAGGTTCCGGAGTCAACTTAATTTCACGAAAGATGTATCACGCCTGGAACCTGCCCCAACTTAAGAAGAGCAACATCCAACTAGAGCTAGCAGACCAGTCCATCACTATTCCCTTGGGATTAGTGGAGGATGTTATTACCACTGTGGATGGTTGGTCCTACCCAGCGGATTACCTAGTGATTGATGTTAACAACAACGAAGGGGACTTCCCAATTATAATGGGAAG